>JAAMXU010001433.1:79794-94955 GCA_019693545.1 Chaetoceros muelleri
TTTGTGCAATGGGGAGGGTGGGAGGGATGAATGATGATGAGAGAGTGAAAGCATGTTTTATGTACTTCTCTCTCTTGATTAATTCCCCCTTTGGCTCCCTCGAAAAAAACACAGAAGCGTAACCTGTAAAGCTTTGTGAACTCTATACGGTAAAACGTAGTTGGAAGTTACAGTATGTTACTGCTGTCACCGGTACGTACTACCAGTGCCATGTACCGGTACCTCAAACATAGAGGTTGATACGTTCCCTCCAATTTTTCAAACTTTTATTTTTTTTTCCAAAAAAAAATACCGGTAGTTTATCAAAAATAAAACAGCAAGGCGCCAACCACAACATTGAATGTGAAAAAGAATCCATTTCATCAATCAATCAATCAATCAAGATATTATGAAATCACTACAATCTCTCACCCAAATTAGAGATATCGATGACTTGAATGATAACAGAAATCAATCATTACACGCTACAATTGTCTCAATTCACGAGGCAGAATCCATTGTGGCGTCACTGCAAGAATTCCCCGTGGATGCCATTGGATGTTCGCCCTTTATGAAAATGTATGGTTACGACATGGAACGTTTATCTCAGCAAGCCCACGTCTGCGCAATGCGACAGGATGGTGATGAATATGTGGTGGAATCGATTCTCACTCACAAAAAGTTAGGTGTCCTAATCAAAACCCTATTGGCCATTGAAGCTTGGCGGACTCTTGTTCTTTTTGCGGAGGGGAAGGAGGTTGCTACTAGTGGTGATGGTAGTAGTAGTAATGATAGTACAAGTTCTTGCAACGAGAAGAAGGAGGATGAAATAGATACAATATTGACAACGGGAATTACGTTGGCTGAGAGATTGGCAGAAAATAAATCATCACTGAGATGTGCTCTTATCCTTCATGTGGAAACGGCGATCTGTAGCTTAATTAATCTTATTCTTTTTCGGAAAGAAAATGTCGAAGAAATGGATAACGATTGTTGCGTGGCACTTGTTGATTACTGTGCAAGGCAAATGGTAAGTTCGTTCCATTCTTTCATATCTGTCGTCCTATTCATGTTGTTACTTCGTACTGTCTGAAGTGGACAAAAGATTCATTTCTTTCTTTAGCTCACACATTTCTTACTTTTTATATTAGGCATCGCTTGCCATACCAATCAAAGACAACCCCATGGTTCAACGACAAAGATATATGGGTACAGTCGAAGAAAAAGCCAGATATATCCAGAATCGCTCCATTCTTGATGAAATTCGAGATAATTTGCTGGATAGTGAGTTTAAAACCGCAGTCGTTGCAACTTCCGTGGCCAGATATCTTTGTGAACACATTGATATTTTACCAATCAGTGCACAGACTAGAATCCTAGATACTCATGATTACCTACAGATGATGGTTCCGCTCATTGATGAGCCACCTTGGACGAGAAGAAGAAGAATATCAAATGATAAAGGAGAAATTATTGTGTGGGAAAAACTGTTTGATAATCACGAATGGCGGAAAGTTGCACCCAATGAGTTATTACAAATTACGAAATATGAGGCTCAATGCTGGATTGCAGTTTTTTATTTAACCTGCGGTAGGGTCTGTCGACAAAGATATGGATTGAATGTCTATCGGAAAGAACATTTGCTCCGTCTACGTAAATATTTGAATGAAGTCATGGTGGAACAACTTCCTGTACTGACCGATGTAATGCGATACATGGATGAACTTGCTCTAATGAATGTACCCGAAATGAGCACTGGTCAAGGATCAACTCTCTTGATGCAGCAAGTAGATAAATTGAGAGATGACATCCTTCGGAATCAAAATTGGAGACAACTAGCAGAGAAGCAATATCGGACCATTTTTTCACAAACGACTGATGCGGAGGATGAAGACATTCGTCTCTTAGGGTCATTGTACGATGATGAATTTCTCGGAACCTTTTTGGACCATGGTGGTGATTTACCTTTGGAGAACAAGGTTTTGGCATTGCCTGTCACTATGATTACCTTATCTTCGGGCTCTATAGAAGATGTGTACAATCTGACGCCAGCAGGTGACGAGGAAATTGTCATGCACACGGCTCAGGGGGAGCTCAAGAGAATGAAACTAAAATTGCACTGTCCACGCGACGAGCCTTTTTTGTTTGGTAAGGAGTTGTCCCTAAAGGCGATCATTTCAGTGAATCAGATCGAAAAATACAAGACACTATCGTTGGATACATGTCTCTCGGAGGATATCAAAAAGACACAATGGATTCAGATGGGTCGTACGGAGGAAGATGGTTATGCGCTTCAACTATCATTTAAGCTAGATAGTACTACTCATCTTTTTGAGTTGCGTCAAGCCTTCCTATCGCAACCACTGTAATAGCTGCAATCAAATGCAACAAACGCCTTGAATCATTTGAGAATCTGTAGCCATCCATGTCCATGATTAAGATATAACTTACTTAGGATGTATAGTTTGCATATTCAGCACAAATTTACCTCTAAAGAAAAAATCGGATCCAAACACTCAGAGTCAAACACTTTCACCCATTCGGGATATTGATCTAGCCGACAGTCAATTGTCCCCAAAACGCCTTTTTGTTCTGCATCGGAAAGCTCTCGACCTTTCTTACTAGTAAACTTGATTCGACAAGCAAATGCATGTAAGTCGATGCTGTGACCTCCGCACAACAATTGAGATTCACTGAAAGCTTCTTCAGTCTTCCCTTGACAGACCAAACAGACGGCTTTTGCAGCATTAATCGAGTCTTGAGTGATTCCATCCTGTACATTCTCAGAGCTCAAATCCTGTACTGAAGACAGAGCTAAGGCATCCAAAGCATTTGACTTCATTCTTCCTACCTCTTCACATGCCGATTTACCTCCATAAAGCAAGTCGTTATGTATCGAGAATCCAATAGCCTGTAGGTGTACTCGAAGTTGATGTTGACGTCTAAGCAGGGAAATGAGACAATTTCACAAGATTCGAAATGGATTTTACGATGGAAAAACTCACCCAGTGATCGGACTTGCATAGATTAAAGACGTGTCACTTTTGCCATCATAATCGAGAAACCTAAATACACTTTTAGCATGCTTTCCATGTTCATCTACTGCGCGTTGGCCTTTCATTATATTTGCTATTGCAATAGGAGCTTCAATCACAACATTTTTGTCCGACATTGACCATTTTAAGTTCCTTGGATATTCTGCTTGATCGTGTTCCAAGCCCTCTGGTTTCATTGGGAATCTCCCCTACGAAATTGCCGAAAGAAAACGTGAGTAAAAACCTCTGTATCATTAATCCCAAGAAAAACTAGCTTATTCTTACCTGAACTCGTGCCAAGTACATTTTATCTACCATCTTTCTATCCATTTGAACCTGTAGTAATCTCGCAGTGCCAGGCGAAGTACAACATAATGTTAAGCCCGATGTGCACCTATCTAAACGATGGCAAGGCAATAGAGACCTAGGCTCTAATCCTTCCTGGGCTTCAACCATCAGAGTAAGACTGTTTTGGAGATAAGGTCCAGCCGGGTGGACTGGAACAGTTGCAGGTTTGTTGCAACACAAGAAAAAAGCTTCATCCAATTCTAAAAGATTATCAGATGATACAAAATTGTCTTCCAACACTTTTGCAGGTATCTGTACTTTCTGAACTTCAATCTTTTGAGGAACTTTAACTGGTGGTTCATGCCAGTGAGTTATACGGCTGATGACGTCCATATTCTTAAGAAGAACATCTTGCGAAAGTGCTCTGTTGGCATCAACACCTTTGAATAAAGCTGCTTCACCATTCACCGGAATTCCATTAACTCTGATCAAAGATTGTTTATACAAAAGTTGTAATCTTTCAGTATCTCCAAGTTCATGAAACTCTGACTGTAAAACCGATTGTACACTCTTTCCTACCCACTTCCCTTTCACTAAACAATTCAGCTGACGCACAAACGGAGGAGGGCACCTCAACGAGGTATCGACACACCGATATTCGCTACAGGGTCTGGAAAGACCAAGAGTTTTGATTTCATCGATATCTTTCTCTCTTCGCTGTTTTTTCGAGCTTCTCTTTTTTGAGTCATTATGACGCACATCTCTCCCTTTTTGAGATTTTTCCAGTGCATACTTTCTTTTCAGACCATGAACCCCCCAGCATCCTCCATCACAATTTGTGTCCCTGCAGCTCCTACAGATAATCTTATCACTACACACTTCGGGCCTTTCGCCACCCTTTCGTTTAAGAATAGTCTCTGTTACCCGATCAATTTGCTTTTGTAAAGTGCGTCTTTTTGACCGGAATCGTTTCCCAACAGCTATTTTCTCCAAAATCAATTCTAACTCACGTAATTGTGCTGATAATTCCTTCTCTGTAAACCTGGAGAGATTAGTAAAGTAACATTTTTTCAAGTGCTGATGATCGGAACAATGAAATTCTCCGTGTAAACCTGATTTACACTCTACACAGACAAGAGTCATTTCCCTACAAACTGTACAGACTGCATCAGGTGTAAAATGATCATAAGATCTGGCACAATAAAGACATTTTCCCACGGACTGCATAGAACCTGAAACACAATTATCTTGGACTTTGACGTGATCATTGGCATCAACTCCAATACGCCCATCAAAAACGAAATTTTTGCCTTTCCAATAACCATTAGCTCCATATTGCTCCAGATACTTGTGTATACCACCCTTCAAATGCTTCACACAAGTCGATCCCAAATCATCCTCAAGCTCATTCCTCACAAAAGCACTTGCTTTCTCACATCGGATACCACCGGTACAATACATTAAAATTTTCTTGCCTTTTAGGGCAGATTTGTTCTCTCTTACCCATCGAGGAAATTGCTCAAATGTTTTTGTATTAGGGTCCAACGCATGCTCAAAGTGACCAATTTCAAATTCTTTATGATTTCTACAATCAATCAGCACTGTATCACATGGCGTTGAATCCCCATTCGACGACATCTCATCTTTTATCTTTTCCATTTCCGCGTGCCATTCTTCAGGTGTAAGATATCCTTTTGACGTATCTTGAATGGCAATAGAAGAAAGAACGCCCCCTGTCCCAATCACCTCCTTCACCAATCGAATTTGCAAATCTGGAAATAACCCACTACTGCCGTTGTCGTCTGCATCATGAAAAGACCATTTGAAATCTGACGGAGAGTCCACTGTCACCACGGGAATGCCAGCTTTCTCTGCAAAATCTTTTGATTTGTTCCAAAATTGATCAACCGCCTTTTTTCGCGTAACCATCAATTCATCTCTTGCTGCTAATAAATCATCGCTTGCCAGCAGCAAATCTTTAGCATCGTCATTATTAGCACACCATTCTTGACCAAGCATAGCATAGGTATATGCCAAAACATTTCGTTCATCATCTCCAGCAAGGGTTCCATTGATCCCTTCAGCATCATCAGACATACCAATGAGGACTCTACCTGTCAATTTCAAAGTCAAACACAAATCCTGCATAGCTTTCTGGTACAATGCCATGATGCTTGGATTGCTAGAGAGAGGGGTATACTTGTAGAAAAGTATAACATGAGTCATTATTCCAACCACTACTAAAGACAGACAACGTTAAATTTATAAAAAAAAATCAATGCAATAATAGTACACAATATGAATCGAACAACATTGAACGAGGTGTCACGCATCCGATATCACATGTATCGTTCAACGTCAACACCCTATTGTGAATATCAATGCATCATCATGAAAGCAATGGCCCCTCCTGTCGCCACCACTCATTTTTTGTTTTGATCACATAAAAATATATCATCATTGTTGTATCGTGTAAAACTCTCTAGCTCTAGAGAGAGTGTACTGTACAGCTTTCAATCTCTGGGGCTTAAATATGATGCAACTGAAAGGCCTTTTACAGATTTATACGAAGTGGCGTATCTGAGGCGTATTAACATGTGTTGTCCAGTGGGGTTCACAGACTCCCCAGTAGACAACAGACACGCAGATGCTTTGGGAACGGGAACAAAACGAAAGACCACGATAGGAATACACACAACTAACGACACTCGAACTACACACACTCAAACACACAAAAACGAAAAAAAACTGCTGTCGTTAATTGTTTCATCAACATGCGTTCCTCTCGTCCAGGAAGACGAGAGAAAAAGGAGGCACTCAAGCCTCCACCGCGATACTCTTCCGTTACTTTTCTGGCCCTATGCCTTGCAGTTGCTTTGATTCTATTGAGAATCGACGTCGAATCGTCCGAACAAACCTTTGCAGGTAAGTGCACAAATGCGTTGCCCTACCTTCAACTTGACACGTAGGAAATATACTGGATTCCACGGACAAAGAAGGTTCACGTTTCTTTGGAATTTTTCCATGGTTTGAAATTCCGTCCTGGTACTACCTTGCCGATTCTAATGCACCGAGTATTTGAATGGCGTCATGGTTCCAAAACTTTCTGTACTGCATCCATTCTATTCTATGCTTGTATGTGTCTGTCACCTGTCACCCCATACTACTTGTACGGTACCTAACTTCTCCCCTTTTGGACAGAATTTTCTTCCGTCACGTTGGGTCAGTGCAAAGAATCTTGCCACCGCGCTCTCATGGCTGAATATGAAAAGGACGGTTTGAAATCACATTTCGGTACATCCTATCATCTTGCATCTTCTGCCGTGGATGCAATGTTCACCTTTCGAAACAGAGAACATGATGATCTTGAACCTGAAGAACTTGAGTATCAAGACTACAAACGTCGTAACAAGAAGACGCCGAAACGTGGCCGTGGTCGTGCTGCTCAAGAAAAAGTAACGCATGAAAGTTACCTGATGAATATGCCTGATAATTTGCCACCGTTGATAAGAACGTTAGTTGGAGTAAACTACCCAAGGGATGAAAGCCACGAGGATAGACGGAAACATGTTCGTCCACAAAGAAATCTGTCCGGATCTCTCTCGGAAGAAATAAAGAGAATAGAAGAAATACAGAAAAATATGGAAGATCAGAGTGTTGCAATGGTAGCTGCAGCAGCAGCTGCTGCAGTCTGGTCAGAAGAGAAACAGGGAACTGTAAGTTTGTCACTAAGGATGAAAGTTTATAACGATGAATGGGAAGATGCATTGAGATGGATTTCATCATGGGGGAAGAGTCTAGAATCGGATAGAAACTCGAAAACTAGTAACACGAGAGTGCAACGGGTGTCAAAGCGACGGGGGGAAGCAGAGGGTCGATATGAGGGAAAAAGGAATCGTGACCACCAAGAACTTCTGCAGGAACGCGTTGATGAAATGATCGATAGGTGTACGGAAAAATGTCTAGGGGATCAAGAAGTGGTTTCAAAGAATGGCTCCAATGTAGATCGTGCAGAAAGGCCTCTTCGCTTCAAGCAACTCAGTCGATTTTACAAGTCGCTTGAAGTCCTGCCAAAATTCACCATTACAGCTCGTTTTCTACATCTATCGCGTAACTTTATTGGGGTGCTTATTTCATCAGCCATCATCTGGCTATTTCGTGATGCACGCGGTTGGTGGAAGTTCAACCGATACTCGCTATCTCTCAAGGAACTTCTTGAAGAAGAACGAAACGATGTTACTTTCATAGGTACTACGAAGCAGCAGACGAAAAACAATTCAAGTGCCAAGAAGAAGAAGAAGAAGTGGAAAAGGCGAGATTGCAGAATACTTTCTCAAATTAACGGATCACAAGATGGCGCATCAGTTCCTTGTCTTACCAGTTGCACCGGAGAAAATAATAGATGGCCAGAAATAGAGGAGGAATCCGACTCTGATGCGTCTTTACAAGAAATGTATATGATGCGCGGTGGAATCCAACGAAATGCAGCAATTGGGCTAGATTCTCAGTCAGACCAAGCTAGTAAGGGAACCGTGTCTACTTCTTCCTGTACCACTGCTGACTCAATCCAAACACTTGACGCGGATACTTCCAAACCTGAGCCAAAGGATATCGTGAAGAAGACTGCAGCTGTTCAACCCAAGGTAAAGAGTCATGTTTATACTAGCCCTGCGATTTCTACAAAATTTCCTGTACCAACAGCTGAGCAGAGGGAAGAAGCTGCTAAAAGATTGAGGGAATTTCAGTCAAAGCAGTTGATGAAATTGATCGAACGCAAACGTATATTGAGTCAGAGGTCACTCTATTCACCAAAAATGAGCATGAGAGATGCTGTTATCAAAGGCTTGCAACAAGATCAATCGAAAAATGCTGACACCAAGGCTGGAATTTCCCCACCTCCAGGTCTTTTCGTTGAACGCCCAATTAAAAATAATAGATCCGAGGACAATGGTCACGGCGAAGATGATGACTTTGGTTTGAAGTTGACGGATATCCTTGATGAAGATGACGGAGACGATCTAGCCGAGGGTTCTGTTCAAGCCTCCAAACCATCTGCATCAAGGGTAAATTTTGACCAATATGAAACGAAATCTGTTGCTCTTGGGGATCTCCTTGCTCCTGGTACTTTCAGAGATTCAAAGCACAGCAACACGCAGAACGTGTCTAGTTATGACCCATGGAATAGTCCGTCACGTGGTAGTTGTGTAGGCAATAGAACTGACACAGATTTTGATCACCACAATGTCCTGTCGGGTAACGTCGAAGTTGATGCCAATATTCAGCTCCAAGTATCAGCAAGAGAATTTATGCCCTCCTGGGGAAAGGAAGGCCAAACTTCTCCAACTGATTCTAAAATATGGTGAACTTCGGAATCATATCATATTGGCAACGTTTTGGGAAAAACACTCCGAGTTGTATTTTGTATTAACAACACTTTATGGTATTCCACATTTTTTATTTGGTGGACTATATTGCAAGCTTTTGTATATTACAATATGCATCATTTAAATATAGCCCTATACATAAAGTAACAAAGGTACATATATCTTATTTGAAATGTTTTTGCCGACGTCGTGATACACCCTTTTTTAAAGGTTTTCCTGTAGCTTTCAGTTCTGCAATCATTTTTGACTTCCTAGCTTCACTGCCGCCAATGCCTTTCCCTACGCGCGTGTTTTTACTTTTATCATGGTAAGGATTTGAACCAGTTTTTACTGCCAATCTCACTTCCATACCAAACATTTCAAAAGTTTCCTGAAAGTTTCTTGTGAGGTAGCGCATGTAACTTACAGGAATAACATCCACATTGCAAAACAGTAAAAATGTAGGAGGTCTACCTTTGGTTTGCATTATGTACTTGATTCTGACCTGTCGACCTTGCACTATAGGCGGTGCCTGTCCGTCCATGACATCTTTTAACCAGCGGTTCAATAGACCAGTACTTATCACCCTTGCCCAACGGTCCCTTGCATTAAAAACTGTTGGCATCAAGTCTGCTACAGATTCGCCCGTTAATGAAGACATTGGAACAACTGGAGTAAATCGGAGCATAGGAAATCTCGTTTCTATTTGCCGACGCACACCATCCGCATATTCTTCCTTGGAATACTCTTTATCTACCAATAAATCCATCTTATTTGCCGCAACCACCAAAGATCTCCCTTCTCTCACCACAGCATCTGCAATGGCCAACTCTTGTCGTTGAAGCATCCTCGCTTCTGCATCCAGGACCAGCACCGCCACATCGGCAACCTTCATGGCTCTCATGGCATCACGTACCGCAAGATCTTCTATATTATCACTATGATCACGCTTGGCCATTCTCCTAATGCCTGCCGTGTCTACGAGTTCCACAGGCTTGCCTTGCCATGACCACTTGATGGCAATCGCATCTCGGGTCAAACCAGGTTTGTTACCCGTTATGACGCGATCTTGGTGCAAAAGTGAATTTACCAATGTGCTCTTACCGACGTTTTGCCTACCAAGAATAGCCAGTCGCAGTGGTTGTTCATTCTTTCCTTCCAATTCCTTCTTGTTAGTCATCTCGGATTCCTCTTGATCCATGGACAATCCCAACATTTTTAGTTTTCTATTGGCCAAACCATCAACGATTGTTGCCAAATCAGCCATTCCTTCCCCGTGCTCGGCAGATATTGGAACCACATCGCCAAAACCCATTCTAGAAACTTCAGAAATATGTTGCATAATGGAAGATTCTTCATTGTAAAAATTACTCCACGCATCTCCTTCCAACTTATTTCCCAAAATAACTACTCTTCTTTTCCATTCTTGTCCTTTGATATCATTCGAATTCATAGCTCCATCATTTCCGCCATCATCATCATCATCATCGTCCAATCGATGTGCACCCACTTTTCTCAACCATTGACAAGTTTCCTCTAAATCCGTCGTAACACCCACCTTGGCATCAAACATTAAAAATACCAAGTCTGCTTTTTTCGCTGCCTCTAGCGTTTGTTTCATCATATCTATCTCCATTTGATCTTTTTTACTCTTTCCTTTACTCAACAAATCAATCCTCTCACCATCAACACCGGCTGTATCCACCAAGGTAAAATAAGTCCCCCCAATACGTCCAATACATTCGCGTCGATCTCTCGTAGTTCCCGGAGTGGACGATACAATGGCTCCTCCCTGTAGAGTGGATGGATGATTATGCCCTATTCTCCCCCGACTCCGTCGTTTCCTAGTATTTTTCTCGCTGGCAAGTTTATAGGCTTTATTGGATTCTTTGCACATGAGTCGATTGAACAATGTCGATTTTCCCGCATTGGGAGGGCCTAATATTGCGACAGTTATGAGATGCTGTCGTTGTCGTTCCATCATACTGGGTGGGAGGGGATGATTGTTTGGATGGATGGGGGTTGTTGTGGATATCCAGCGGACGAAATAATGATTTATTCCATGAGAATTATTCATAGAGAGACTTGTCATTAATGGAAGATTTGGGCGAATAGACTGGTTTCTATTACACATCTTTGGATGATAGAATTCTTGGTGGTGGCCAGAAGATAACTTGCTACTTCTACAGGTGATAGTGGCTGTTGATGTCATGTTTGAAAAGGTTCTTTGTAGCCTTGTCGAGGCTTTGAATGGTCGACAGGTTGTCCACGATGATGAGAATGATAACAATGTCTTGTAGCATAGCTTGTCTTGTCTTCTCATTGTTCCTTCAATTGCATGCACTAGCTAGTAGTTGACAACTTTCAAAGTTTTTGCTATCTACTTTGTCTCTTGAACACGATCTACCTCTAGGTTTCACTCTATTTAATTCTTAATTTGTGTGCTGTATTTTCTGATGCAATGAATGTGTAGTCGTTTGTTTGTAACAATGTGCAACTAATTAATAATGCACATGTCAGTCTATGTTGGATGTTGGGTGTTGGTTGTGGGAACTGTTGCGGGTTGGTATTCGTTGGCTCCTGGCTTCCGTCCCCGTGGCTCCCCCAGATACTGACTCAACGGTTTAATAACGTTATTCTGACTTTATCTACCTTCCCCCCGAGTCTGGTAGTACGATCCTGTACAAAAGTATGTAGTCTTGTGATGACTGTGTGTGGTGTGCCTGTGTAGAGAAAAGAAGCTGCACCATCCGTCCAAACGTGTCTTGCGAAGAGGCACACACACAGACACGAAAGAAACAGATCTTGTCACGACAGGGATTTGAGAACGCCCCGTGACTCGACAAGGTAGAAGGTACAAGTACAGGTACAAAGGAAATCGACAGAAAGAAAGACTCTGTAGCGTGCGCAACCAAACGTTTGAATTTTGTCTTTCTTCTTCTTGCAACACATGTGTGATGAAAAAAAAAACGTTTCCCAAATATTTTTGCTACCACCAAAGTGCGTGACGATTCATCAACATCTACAATATAAACGATAATAATACAGAGACGACCGCCATATCACAGCTCTTTTCTCTTGCCAACGCACGAATAACAAACAATTTGATACTCTTCCATTCTTGTTCTTTTTTCCTCCTCTTTATGGTTTTAATAAACCGCGGCCGACGGAAGGATACATCAACGAAGAAATCTGAGGAGTGATTAGCGGCGCGGCATCGACGAGTGCTGCTGGTGAGCTGGGGCGTTACAATGAGGACGAGTTCCACCAGTACCATCACGACAACAAGAGGAGGACGAGGACGAGCACCGACCACTAGTAGCAGTACTGCGCTACTACTACTCCAAGCCACTTCTGGACGTAATAAAAATCCTTGTCTTACAAGGACTACTAGTACAAACACTAATAGACATGCTGCAAGTAGTATGTCCTTGAAAACTACTATCGGTCCTATTACTACTACTTTCTATTCACAAAGAGGAGGAGCAGCACGTCTGTGCAATTATGGTTGCTGGAAATTGAAAATTTCTTCTGTCTTCATGTTGACGGTTGGACTCATCCTTGTCATCAACATGTTTCTCCTACTTGACAACGTATCTCATAATGACAATGTCACTTTGTTGGAAAGAGACCAAATATTTTACCATCACCATGATCACAACTTTGAGGACAAAAGTAAAAACAAACGAGGCGACAACAAGGAGGATCAATGGCTGCATTCACAACAGCAGCAGCAGGGTTTGTGGCATAAGAAGATTTCAATGTTACAAGAAATAAATCGTCGTGAAGCGTTTCCCAGAAAAGTGCTGGACAGTAGCAAGATAGATGCGATTACGAGTGCAGCCAAGGACAATGTCACAACAAGCAAAGAAGAGGAGTCTGCCAAAACAGATAATGACGAGTCCGAGGAAGGTTCATCCTCGTTGGAGACAACCAACAATAATTTTGAAAAAGAAAAGATGTCAACAACATCCGTCATCAAAAGACAATTTTCAAATCGATATCTTCATCATAAGAATTCTTCCTGTCCAAAAGATGTCCGTAAAACAAAAGTTGGTACGACATTGGTAACCCAAACAACTCTGGATCGATTGCCATTTCTCAAGGAGACTTGTCAGAGATGGTATTCTCCAATAGTAGTAGTTGTGTGTTTGTTACCTGAAGAATTGAATTCAAAGTGGAATGATATTCAGCAGAGGTATAATCAACTCTGTCCACATATGAAAATGATTCCGTTTACTACCAATGAAGAAGAAAGACATTACAAGTATCCAATCAATCAGCTGAGAAATAGAGGATTGGATCAAGTGGAAACCAGTCACGTATTTTTGATTGATGTTGATTTTATTCCCAGTGCGGACCTGGATCAAGCCATTGTCAAAGCTATTGAAATTGTAACGATACAAGATCAAGAAGTCAATCTTCAGAGTAAGAGGGCAGAGGCAAACATCCAAAAGTCCAATATCCGTGGAAATGTTACAATTACTGATAAATATCAATACCATGCTCTTGTAGTTCCAGCGTTTGAACGTAAAAGTGATGCAGATTTTTGCGGAGAAGAAAATATCGAACAATGCCTTCAATACACCTCTCGAGATCGGGAGTTTATGCCTCGTTCCATGGAAAGTCTTGTACATTGCATGAATGCAAAATCATCGGAGTGCATTGTATTTCACAGTGATTACTTTCCATGGGGACATGGAGATACAAAAACAGAACAATGGATTGCAGATGGGAAAAATGATACAGTTCGATCAATAACTTGTATTGACACAGACTACTATGAACCCTATCTTGCCATACCCTGGTGTCCCACCAAACTACTGAATCATGATACCCTCTTCTCCAAAGTCGGTACAAGGACAAAGAATGTTGAAAATATAGATGCATGGGCACCACTATCTCCCTATTACGATGAAAGATTTTATGGCTATGGAAAGAATAAGATGCAGCATATATTGCATCTCCAAAAGACAGGATATGCTTTCTCTGTTATACCATTCACTGGTTTCTTGACCCATCATCCTCACCCTCTTTCAAAAAATAAGAAACATTGGAAGAAAGTCAGTAGAAATGAAAAGAATGATTCACCAAAAAATCTCAAGGCTCAAATGAAGCGTCTATTCAACAAGTTTGATGATGAGCTGAACAAGGAATACGCGTATGATGACCAACTTCCGTTGCCAACAGAAGCTTGTAATCAAGAAGATGAGTAATGTAAATAAGTTGTTTGTTAACCACTGTCTATTAAATACTCTAGATGATTTTTGTTTCCAAGTTCTGACTGTATGTGGCTACTCGGCAATGGTATTCCATTCTGAATTATGATACGTTTTATCAAGCCATTCAACCGCATCTCAATACAGTAGGAATACCGTACCTTCTAAGCCCCTGCTCTCGCTTGCCCCTCTTTGTCCTATTATATACTCCTCATACCAATGCCGACGCTTTCAAACATTGAAATTAGCGACTAATGGCAGAAGAGGTGGGAGCTTCCTTCAAAATCCCAACTTCAGGATAGAGCTTCACGAAACAAATAGCACAAACGGGGCTTCCAACATAAGCCCCGTCAAAAGGAAAGGAAGCTGCATTCTTGAAACAAAGACAATGGCTCGCTGCGGCACAAAGAGTCGTAGGCTTCTTCAAACCCATGGTACAAACAACAGCTGCAACCTTACAAATCTCACTAGACTCGGTAACAAGTCCAAGTCCAAGAGAATCTTCGTTCAAAGCAAGGCAACAAGAATTGATGCAGCAAACACACTCAGAGGATTCTTTCAATCCGATCTTGATATCTCCAGTATCAATTGATTGATAGCAGCAGACATAGCCGTTGCAAAGAAAATTATTGGTCATCTTGTTGGATCTTTGACATCAAGAGATATTCATCGTTCGTTAGTTTCACTCGTGGTCAAAAGGATTGCAGCAAATAAATGAATGTGGCATGTCTCCTCAATTTGGAAATGTAATTACTTCCCTGGTAGGGAGCCAACATGGAGAACAAGAAGTAGTCATTCAAGGAGGCTAAACCTTACACCTTACCTGTTTGAAAAATAATGATAACTGAAGAACTGCCTGACTCGAGATCTTCTTCTCTATTGCTGTAATCGGGAAGATATGAGAATAATGTAAGATTTCTGGCACAGTTTTGAAGTTGATGATTCCTTTGCCAACCGACCACATCAAGGCAAACCGAACACAAAAAAAAGAAAATTTTGGGCTGACACTTCTCGAAACAGCCGACATCAACGACTTTTTAGGGGAGTTTGAAGAGATCAAAGCCATCTGTTTCATGGATTTTAGATTTTATAGATTTTGATAGAGAAGGTACGTACATCTATCTATTGTAGTACAGTAGAGGGTACTGGAGAGATATTAGATCTCTGCAGATGCACCTCGTGCGTAGGTTTTTGTCGTGTGTCTGTATCTGGTGTGTACACGTACTGTACTGAAATTATGAGGTAGGTGACGGACCCCCCCTACCCTTTTAGTGTTC
>JAAMXU010001434.1:0-13076 GCA_019693545.1 Chaetoceros muelleri
CCTTTTCTTTTAATCCGTTTACCTCTTCCCTTTTCCACAACCGAGAGTCGACCGTGGCAGGCTCTAAACAAGTTTCTACAGGAAGCCATCACCCGTGTGGCAGTAGGAGTTGCACCTGCATTTTCCCTAATGGATGCGCCCTTAGCAGGTCCTCTTGTGGATACATTGTAGCTTGATCTTCTTCAGAGAATGCTCAATGCAGATTTTCCCTAGTTGGGTCATCAGTTGGTTGGAGTAAAGGAGAACTAGATGATTGCTGCAAGGCTTGATGAAGAATTGGTACATGACAATAGATTCGCCTGTGAGTTGGAATGTGTTAACTGGGACAAGACCAAAGACAACAAGGATCCACAAGAGTTGCTTGGAGACTTTGGGCTCCAGAAGATTGTTTGCTGGAGCCAGGTTGAGACTGGATCCAACTTGGAATCTATTTGGAAGGATCTGGCAAAAGCCAAGAAATCCTAACAATTAGCCAATTTGCAGCAGGAGGTACTAGACAAGGTAAAGGAGGAGTTGGGTGACTCGGATCTTCACTTCATTGCATCCCCAGCACACCTGGAGCTAGTGAAGAATCTAAGATTCACCATGCTCACATTGACAACAGTCAGAGGTTTGGGAACATCCTCAGATATCTGATCTACTACACTAGTACTGTCATTTTTAGCACTGTATAAAAAGCCATTTGTAATAAATACTAAATGTTCATTCCAGTGTAAATTTTACTGACTTTTTATCAAGCTGGTTTGCTCTTCTAATTTCTACTTTTACCTGTTCACTATAATTTTCTTCTTATTTTTATTTTAATTATTACTTTGATTTACACTTTGGGTATTCTTTACCAAATAATTATCTCCATACGGCTTACGGTCTGATCAGTCAGAGCCAGAGGAGGAAGAGGAGTGGGAGGAGGAAGAAGAAGAGGAACAGGATTGACGCTTCCTCTTGTGGCTAGAGGCATCATCGTAGATCTTGCTGATCCTATGTTGCTTTGCCTCAGAAGACAGGGTATCACCCGTCAAAATCTTCTTGATATTTCTTTGCTCTTTCTTGACAGCATTGATAGATCACCCATAACTACTCTTGGACCGCTCCTTGTTGTCACCATTCTTTTCAGCAGCCTTCTTGAAGTTGCAGTCTGCTTCCATATGCCTGTTAAACCTCTGCTTCTCGGCTCGTTCCTGTTTAT
Source organism: Chaetoceros muelleri (assembly GCA_019693545.1). Classification (NCBI taxonomy): domain Eukaryota; phylum Bacillariophyta; class Thalassiosirophyceae; order Chaetocerotales; family Chaetocerotaceae; genus Chaetoceros; species Chaetoceros muelleri. Next base: position 1,187 of record JAAMXU010001434.1, read on the forward strand.
CTTCCATCTCAGGACGATAGAGATAATCAAGGAAAGTCTCATTACTTACCATGCGGCAGCCCTCATCCTTTTGATCAAGCTTATCTTGCATAATCCGAGGAAGACCATAGCAAATGACAGGGTAAACACGCTCTTCATTCGGTTGATTGTAGAGCACGTGCCACCTGGCCTCATAACACGCCTGATTATTCATTGAAGGTGGCTGCGTGTACTAATAGAGATAAGAGCACATCTTGATCACTTGATCGTAGAAGTCCCTACCTTATAGCCGTGTCATAGGGCTTGATGATCTTGTTTTCAAGGTAACAAATGTGCTCTTTGTGCTCAATTCAATGCCTCACCCACATGAGTTTGGCCATGTCAAACCAAAGATACACTTCTTATTGTTGACAGTGTTCCTGGGCCATCTTGCCCAGGTTTACTAGGGTTTCCTCTGGGATTTCGAGCTTCTCCTCACTCTCTTCATCACCATTCTTTTCACCTTCTTTATTCGTACAAAGAAGTTGTTGGAAAACGGTGTTCTTGTCTCTCACAAAGGCACCCCTCTAGTACTTGGAAACAGCAAACATATCGGCGAATTGTCATCTCCCTTACTTCTGTAGTTACCTGCAACAGGTAATCCAGGTGCTCTTTCATATGATTATCATGGTTACTTGTGATTCCAAGCTGCTCAAAAATCTCCGTTTCAAGTTTCTTGAGGACGATCACAACAAAAGCTTCCTTGCCTGTAGGAGTCTCAATATCTGAGAATTGTTTCTTTTTGGTATTGGTTTGATCTTTGGTGCTGCAGCTTTCCACAATTCAAGTGATTGTGAAAGGACATTGTCGTTAACCTTTCTGTCTCTGTATTAGGTTCCATACAAGTGAAAGAAGGCTTCTATTTACAATGGTATGTTTGTCAATAAACCAGGCTGCCAGAACAATTGAAACTTCTGGTCCTCTGATAGAATGAACTTAATTCTTCCAACCACAAAGTTTTTAGTTGCTTCAACAATTTTCATCTTTTCATGATTTGACAAAGTATGAGAGGATGATTTATCAGTGTAGATATGAAGCATCAACTTGCAAGAATTCTGTGCAGTAGTCCCAGGCGACAGATCTGATACTACTGTGACACCACTATTTGCAGCAGTTACGATCGGAGTATGGACAGAGGAGTATCTTGCCATCGTAGTTCAAGGCAAAAACTCCTACTTTGTCCGAGGTTGTATGGCTCCTCGAGTCCATCATTCATGCTGCTATCCCCTCCTGATGGCAGGGTAGCCATTGGTTGTGAAAGGGAGGAATAATTCAATCTACTTGTAGTACTGGACAGCTACATATTCCAAGCAACAAACAGAATGCCAGAGCATGTAGAAGTTGTGTCACTTACCATAATCTATTGTAATGCAGAAAATGAATAGTCAGCATATGCCAAGATTTTGCAACAAACTAACAATATCTCATCATATGACAATGGCATCGAGATGAAACTTAGAAGATAGGTGTGACAGTCTACTAGTGGAAGATCTACATACAACCAAGAAGACATAACATGTTACTAGAAAAAAGATTGAACAGAAATGGGCACAGCCCCAATGTGCATTGACACCCATTCATCAGCAAGGGGGAAGGGACACAGGCCAACCTACGTCATGCAAATCTTCTGATGTTTTAGCCCATCAAATAGAATATATTTTCATTGCCACTAATTTTAGTCAGTCTTTGTTCTTTCCAGTGTCCAACTCACCAAAGATATCAATACATGCGCCACAGATCAAAATACAAAATACTCATTTGAAGCATAGCAAAGTGCCAAGATATTGCAAATACTGTGATGAAGAACTTCCTACTGCTCCCAAACTTGCTGAATATTTGAAATGTAGCATATGTAGTACTCACATCACTATAATAAAATGCCCTTACTGTGACAGAGATGACTTTGTGGATTAGGATAGTACTTTAAATCATCATCTATCCCACAACAGACAATGTACCTATGCAGGTGTGGAGGCAACAGACAAGTCATCTATCTTAGCTCCTGATCCCTACTATGGCAGCACACAGATATACACTGGGAAAGGCCCTGACAAAAGTTGAAGCAGGAATCATGTGTCCTTTGTTGACATGCTACCTCACCAGGAAGGTAATTTGGTGCTGAATATAGCCAATGCAATAGAGATGCAAGCATGACATCAATACCACAAATTGGAACATTCAGTGATGGTGTGGTTAAGCTGCAGGGAATAAATCTAGTGAATTGCAAAAAACACGCAAGGTTGCTCTTCATGTATCTACTTCTGTGCTGCTCTGATTATGTGTCAATGCTTGGCACAATTCTCAAAAGAGGACATCCATACAACCCACGATTCTATGGGTACTTCCTACAAATGCTGGAGCACAGTCTTGGTTTCTATGAATGGTTAGACAGAGGGGAACATGGCATGGACTCTATTTCTGTGTTCTGTTCAGGCATCTATTTTCTAGCTGTCAAAACAGCTGTCTCCAAAACATGAATGAATTCATTATGTCAGAGAATCAGAAAAACACAAGACAATGGCAAGTGAAACCAGTTACAAAACAAGAACTTTTCATGTTCTTTGGATAACTGATAGTTTCTGCAAATAACAAAAAGGGATAAGACATGTGTAATACAGATTCTGTGGATGGAACAAGGTTGAACTCATCAATTATTCAGTTTGATCCAAATAAATACATGACACTTACTAGGTTCCAAGAAATCTGATCAAGAAGGCTGTGCCCTGGATGTATGCTGATGTGTCAAGAAGAGAGAAAGATGATCCATGGTGGTAGGTTGCAACTACATTTGATTTGTTCAATAAAAAACGCCACAAGCCAATAGCAACAGTTAATATAGTAGCCATGGACAAGAGCATGAGTGTATTAAAACCACGAACAAATCACACTGGGAATCTGCCTCATCTATCATTTGTACATGGAAGCCAAAACCCCTTGGAACTGAAGTGAAAGATAGTGTTTGCTCAAATACTAACATCATGATGTATTTGAGACTTTGTTGAAGTAAAACTGATTGAAGTGGTGACAATGAGTTCAGGAAACTTACCTCAAAGAAAATTGTACAGGTGTTGTTACAGATTATGAAAGCAACAATGCAGGAAAGGGGTGACGTAGAATGCAACAGTGATGATGGAGGAATGAATCCAGTTTCATCTCCTCAAATCTTTTTGGGAGATGTATGATTTTCAAGTGTTGAACTAGATTACCATACAAAAAATACCCTTGTTGAATGCATTGGCATCATAAAAAGCAACCCAGGTAGATCTCCAAAGGGATATTGGAACAGGTGATGAATGAGTGGCCGGGTGCAGCTCTAAAACACTCAACTTCAATACCACTGAGGTCATACGGAACTAGGACTGCCAAATGTAGCAAAGTGGATCGATGAAAACTGCAATCAATGTCATCACCATGTTCCGAGACCATCAGTGATAGCTACATACTTCAAGCATTGAAACATAGTTGATGTGACCAATCAACAGAGACATAAGGAATTAAGATTAGAGAAATGCTGGATCACTCATGATGGTATTTTTGAATCAGCCATAACAACTTTGATTGGAATGACAGTTGTGAATTTGTGGTGGGCATGGTATCAGCATCACACAAGAAGGGAAAACCACAGGCACAACAATATCAAACTGTGAGAATTTTGCGACTATATGGCATAAAACATGCTCCACAAAGGTGACAAAGTCATGAAGCGGTGACATTGACATAGTATTTTTGCAAAGATACCTTTTTTGCACAGTGTTTGTTAGCGATGTTTCCCCTAAGATTTGTTTTAAGCAAGGGACTACACCGGACCATGTATGTGGTGGGTGTGGTCCACTGTGGTATACCCCTTTTAGAGTAGAGGCACTAGTTGATACAATTGCACGCCACAGCAGGCTTTTGAATGTAGACGGTAGTAGGCCAGAGTCCATGGCAAAGGTCAATGTGAAAGATCCAGCCAGTCACACTCTGCGTGTCTCGTCTGCCCACTGTTGTCATATCAGACTGTAAAGAGATACATGGAATCTCTGACATTCCGTGAATAGAAAAGCTTGAGAGCAGAAGAAATAGATGAGCCAGTTGATCGTGGTGAAATTATAACAATAGCAATAATTAAGACACTAGTAAGCATTGGTCCTCCCACATTGTCAATAGGGATTAAGTCCACAATGAATCAAGTATTGTTGCACCAAGGACAAACTTTTCTATTGTTCTTGATTTGGACCAAAGAGAAAATAATCAGATGTTTGTTGGAAAGGAACAGGGAAGAAACCAAACCTTGTTGTGTCATTTGACAAACATATTCTGTATCAGCTTGGCAAGAGATTGTTTGGAGCTGAAAATGGTTTTGACATTGTAGACATTGAAGTTGAAGGATGCACTGCAGTAGAAGTAGTGATGGGATGGTTGCAACAAAACTTGTTTTCCTGCACACATTGAGATGTTTATGGACTTAAGGAACACAACCATTTCAAATATCCAACTTGACAATGTGGACACAAATAGCATATCGAGCCACTTAAATCATGTATTCTTTGAGAATAAGATATATGCAGTTGTTTGATCTGCAAAGAGTTTGTATTTCCCTAGAGAAAGCCAAACTGACAAGCAGCTTGGGATACAGGGTGAAACTGGAAGGATACACCAGGCAAATTGTTGACGTCAAGTAATTTTTTAAGCCATGCTTTGGATTCCTGAATACATGTGGATCGTTGGAAGGTACCCCGTTTGATCAAACAGCTGTTATTTTGAAGGACAGATGCCAATGAGCACAGCATTTTCTCTCTGTTGATAAGTGACTCTGACATTCTACCTGAATGTCAAAATGACTGTGTTGTGCAAGTCCATATGACACAACTAAGTCTGACTCTCTTATGATGTAAAAGCCAAATTATTTATGACAAATTAATTAATGATTATCTATTCTACATCAAATACCAAGGGTATTTTTCCTACACAATATACTTGGACTGATACTGCAGATATCCTGTTCCCTGCCCAAATGTACAAGTCCAGAAGGCTAAATATTCTTGACCACCGAATCTGCCACCGGAATGACAGGTAAGGTAGATAGCCTTTGTCCTGTCCACTGTACTACTGTTGTCCATTGAGAGGAGCAAAGCTTCTAGCATTGTCTGTCCATGAGTTTGTGGTCTCCACCTATAAAGGGGATAAGGTCTTCTGTTGCAATGCTCGTACAGATACAACACATCATGATGCTTCGATGGCACGCAATTCTCAGATGGCTTGATGGACCCACTTTCATTGAACAATTCAGTGAGGATGTTCTCAGCCATGCATGTGTAAAGTTGCAGTTGCTTGACATTGGAACTGGTACACTTCACTGTGGCAGAATAGTAGTTTGATGTTTTTTATAGACAGATCATTATTTACGATTGAAGTTGAAGATTCCAAATACCATCGACTATAGAAACTCCTTATGGCCTGGTAAGAATCATAAGTTTCATCATCCACACTGGCCCTGGTAACCTTCTTCGAACCACGGCAAAAAACCAATCATTGACGCAACCTGTATGAAGTTCATCACGTCACTATGATTTACGCCTGACCCCGTAATGTTGTTGAGCAACACCATCAACAAGGTTATTCATTTGACCATCAATGAATTCTTTGTAGGGAATCCTTCTTTGCTTGATGCTTCCTTGTATCCTACACCTACGATGTAAATCTTCACATGCTTACATCAGTCCTTCTATGACTAAGTCACAACGATGACCAATCATTTCCTTATCATTGTCACCAATGCATTCCAAGAGCCCCATTCCACTTGCAATTGGGTATCTGTTGGAAGATCCCTTTTTGTTGTACCAATTCCTTGCATAATTTGAGGAGCCATACAAAGACACACTATTCTTGCAAAATCCTGCAATAAGAAGTGCAGCACCATGTAACCAGTATTTTTCCACTTCCTTCATGAACAATGTGTCTTGTGGTGAATCCAAACACAGAAGTTCATGAAACAAGTGAATCTCATTGCATGTTTGCCATTTATTATAGTGACTTTTCTGGCATGAAGAGCGTCAAAGAGATATTTAATCAGAGACCAATACCTCATTTTATCAAAGCTAGCAGCTACCAAGGACATGAAGTCACCCTGATGTTGGTTGCCATTCACATCGGTATCTACTCTGGCCATATAGTCATTGAGTGAATTATGTTTATCCCAAATTGCATTGAAATTCACTTCACATTGTTCTAATTGTTTGATTGCCTTTCAGAGAGGGCTTATCAACCAATGACCGGTAGGTAGATTAGACTCTTTCCCTTGATAAGGGTGCATTATATTCGTGACCCACAACTGTCTTTTGAGGAAATCTGCCATGCATTTCCTTGAGTAGATTACCAAAGAAAATGATTGATGATATCCTACCTCCAAGTGAAAGACCTCCATGACCTTTCCAACATGAATGTTGGGAACCCATGCTAATTTGCTTATGATGCTGATACACAAGCAATTGACTGCCACCAATGTATCATTCATTGGTGGAGAAGCCTTGTTGTTGTTCAATGCATCAAGATGAAAGTGTACAAAGTTGCCGTAGATCAATACAAAACCTTCTGCTAGAATATAAGGTTTTAGATTATTGGTAGCTGATCCCAAACTTTGCATCAATTCCTGGGCAAATGCGGCTCTTGTTACTCTTTTGGTTGGGTCCAAATGGTAGAAAGCCGCATCGTGAATTCTGCATGGAGAAGATTCCTTGAACACTTGTTTGCAGACTAGACCAACAACTTTATCCTTCTCTTGTGATTCCAGCTGAGACATCCTTCCCTTCGTGATTTATGGGAGAATTGATCCTCGCATGTTCCATCTGTTGTTCTGGTACTCGTTTGTGTTGCTCACTGTCCATGAACATCCATATGAAACACCAGGAACATTTGAGGTGTAGTGCCCATGCTAGCTGGGTTGATGACTTCAGCAATGCTAGGGATCAATTCGTGTAAACATGATAACTTTGAAACAGAAGGATCCCGGTATTATACATGGATACCGAGATCATTGCTTTCATACCAGCATCCAGGTGCGATACGCTTGGTAGCTTCCTTGAACCATTAATCTTCTTCAGACTTTGAGATGTACTGATGTACCAGAATGTACCATGCTGGTAGAGGTGAAGGTTTGAAATGCAGTATTATATTTCATTATCTCCAAGTGGCCTTGGTATAAGCACTATCTTCTTTATGCTGAGGAAAGCTTTTACTTCCTCATCACTTAGATGTTCTTAGTGGTATTTTTTGAACATCAGTGGCCAATTGTCTGGTCCTTTGCTGGTTACAACAACTACCAAATGCTATGTTTCTATTGGAATATGCTTCGTTGTCAGTTCATAGTTGAGAAACTTTGACCACAATCTGAGTCTATGCAACACCACAGGCAAAAATATGCCCTGTCTGATGATTTCTTCTTCTCTTCCACTGTAATAGCTAGAGAATCAGTTCTCTCTGTTATCACTGCAATAGAGTGGTTCAAAAATGAGGGATCCTCCATTTTTCTTTCCCTCTCCTTTCCCTATTCTTCCATTTTGATGAATTGTGCCAGAATTCCTCCAAAACTTTTCCTCCAAAAAGTCGATTTTCACAATTTGCCCATTAAGTTGATTCCTTTGCTTTCTCTCTTGTTTGAATGAAACATCAGTGAAACAAGTATGAGACATCACACAGTGTTTACTGTTTTGTACATTACTTAGAAAATAACATAAATACCTTAATTAACAAATAAATAAAACAAACACTTTTGCTTTCATTATTAGTTCACTAGCTAGTTGTTGTTTTATTCTAGTACAATGCTTAAAATGATGGCATTGGTTGGTACCATATCCTTGTTCAAACTACATTCAATCCAATATCCATTGACTTCTTGGTTTATTTTCATTTTTATTTGTTCAAATTTGTTTTTATACCCTGCTTGTCACTATTGCAATGATCGTAAATATTTACATATATTTCTTCCTTTATCACTTGCAGCCAAAGGCATCAATCGAAATTTGGCCTGGCATCATTCAGCATGAATGTCCTGTGAAATTGAATGAAACTACATGATCTTACATTTGGCTGCTCAATTGCAGTGCACCTATTGATGTTTTTACTCAGCACTCAGCACTCACTCAGACAACGCATAAAACGCATAAAACGTGGGAAGGGGTGAGGGCTTAAGGACAAAACCTGGCTGACAGACAGAGGATTGTGGTTCAAATCTGCAGTGAGGATGGAATTGCAGAAGGAAACGTAAAAGACTAATGAGAGTCCCTGACAGCCTGGCAAAAGGACCGTAGTGTTCTCTGGAGAGAGGTCTGGTACTACTGCGGTATTTTTTCATTGCCGCATATAATGATCTGCCATGAGATTTTTCCATCATGCCTACGTTTCCCCTTTCCTCTTTCATCCAACCATGAATTGGATGCAATAAAGATGACATTGTTGGGGCTACCAGACTTATTTTGGTTGATTGCTACATCTTAAGATGCTGTCATTGGTCATTCATCAACAGATGTGCCTATGTCAGTTTTTAAGGAGAATGGAGATTATCTGGAATAAGGATTGGTACTACTGGATGGAAGGACAGACATCTCTTTCAATTGGTTGTGGGACCTGGAAGACTTTTTAGATTCTTTGCTTCTGTTTCCAGTTCCTATGGCAGAAAGTCGATGTTTGCCTGGTTTCATGTTCCTCAATTTCAGGTATTGATCAAGTTCCTCATCAATCTTTTGTCCCATACTATCCATATTGGTGTTGGCACTGACTTTGGTCTATGCAACAACAGATGATTTTGTACAAGCAGACATCTGATTGATTATATGGGAGATAATTTTGTTCATATTGGCTGGGTAGGTGGGTGCACAAAGAGAAAGGACACAAAGTGCTTTAACAAGATAAGATGTGATGCTAGGGTCAATGTTGGCTGCTTGCTCCAGTTCCGAGTCCTTGTGGACAGGGACTTTGTTCTTTGCTTTGGGATCTTTTGCCACAATGGCAAAAGGCTTGGCAATCTTGGGCATGAGAGTTGCAACATTGGGATCAAATTTTGCTGCTTCCATGATTATTTTGATTGCCATTGCAAAACAATCAAGTGGAGTAGCAGTTGAGGAAGAAAAGGGAGACTTAGCGGACAGAAGAAATGAATCAGGTATAGTGATAACTTTTGTAAACTTTTGAAGAATTGTTTTTTCATTCTCTGCATATTGAAAAGTTGTGAAGTGGTTGTTTTTACTTTCATCTTTGAAGTACATCAGTGAAAAAGACTGCCAGCAATAATAAGACTAGTTCATTCTCCACTGAAGCAGTGTGCACTTACCGTAATAGTACCAGTACATGTTGCATACTGTCTTTTATTTTATGTAATGGTTGTCATTGGCATTGTACTCCAGTCTCACACTTAACTCCAATTGATAAATGACAGATTTTAGCCTTATACAGCACGATATAGCGTTCTATTGCTTTTTATACAGCACAATGTTGCGTGCCGTATAAATAATAAGACTCAAATATGACCTAGATAAGTCTTGTAAATGGATTGCACCTAAAGTATGGGCTAACAAGAGTGAAAATTTTAAACTTAATAATCTTAAACAACTATACAACATTTCTATCTATAGATGTATTTGGATTTGTGTTTTATAATTAGGAAGTGTTCACTATGTTAATATAGATGATTATTTGAGCTTGAATCTGCTTTAATTCATGGCAAGTATCGCCCAAATGGCGACGTCTGAGTGGTTTTGTAAGTAAGAAAAGTAGTTAATGTCGATGCGTGCGACTATGTACGCCAATTAGTTAAGGATTGGCGTACATAGTCGCCAATCAGTTTCTACACCTTAATTTTAAGCTAGTAACCTATTCGAGACATAACTCACAGTACCAATTGATACTACACAACTTAAGCTTTCGAACGGTGTACGTTTTACCGTCTAACTCGTTTTACGTCGAGAGATACAGCCATGACGATTTACCCTGAGCGACGATTTTTTTCATCCTGGACATCAATCATTATGAAATGTATTCTACTAACATAAATACTAATGACAGAATCACACTAAATACATCACTACTACATTCATGAAATAGATGATTTGTTTCTACATTACTAGTTGTAGCATCTTCAATATTTATGTCTATGATACAACAGGACAAAAAACACTCACAAAAGTCCCAGAAAGCAACAATAACTCATGTTTGCTATAATGGATTACAACATAACAAGGAAATAAAATAAAATAATAAAAATTGCGGCACATTGTCATTTAGTACTATCATTGTCATTTTATCAACTTCATTCTGTGCTATTAATATTGTGCATTTCAGAATGATTGCATTTCCTTATATGATTTATTCCTTAGTGTCCACGTTTTTACGTCGTTGAGAGTATTTTTTGGGCTTTTGGGATGACTGTCATATCGAGGCCTTTTGCTGGCTTGTTTAGTTCCCTTAAAATGTTCCGAACGGGCTTTTTTAAGCTGATTGGCGTAGAGATTGGCGAATTTCGCCAATTAGTTCGCCAATATATTTCCTTGATTGGCGAACATACACGCCAATCCTCACCCTTAAAAAGGGTTTCTCCTAATGGCGTTAAGCATACCACACCACAGTGGAAAAGATTCTCTTTCAATCTAAAGTATGTAGAATGGCATCCGTTTAGCTTTACGGAAGTTGTGAGTGTTTAAAGTTAAATAGCACGCTATAGCATGCTGTTTAGTTATACAGCACGCTATAGCGTGCTATTTATCAATTGGAGTTAAGAAGGCGTTAATTCTGTTCCAGTACTCTAGAACTTCTTAACTGTATGAACTTATATCAACCTTACTATAACTTCTTAAATATTCACCAAATAATAGAGGGTCATCAACCTTCTTAACTGTTGCATACTACCTGATTCCTTCATTATTTATTCTCTACTATGTGTTCCTCAGCAGTTGACGTACCTTCAAGCTCATTGTACATAAGAATGCCATCATTTAAGCCTTCATCATGTTCATCAAGAAGCAATCTCTCATCTACTAAAGTAGATTCTTCTTCATCAATCACATTAGTAGGTCCTGCAAGGAGATCAATGAAATTGAATTCCTGTTGCCTTGAAGCCTCAATGGGGATTGAATATGAACCCGCTTTGATCCCCTGTGGTTTTCTTTTATCATCAAATTCCTTGTGAGCAAGGAGGGTAATCAAGTAGCCAGCCTTTTCAAAGCTTCCAACTCTGACTGAATCATTCTCATCTGCCATCAACATTCGCATAGTTTCACCCACAAACTTTGACATCATAATCCTTCTTTCAGGTGCACTCATGGTTGCCTCATCCCAAAGAGCAAGAATATCATCGGATAGTATGAGCCAGCGGCAGGCATCAAGCTGATGCCCAAGAATGAATGTCCTCAAACTTTGTCCAATACCAGCATCAATCAGTTGCAAGGCATTTGTCATATTAGGAGGAAAATAATGAATGAAAACTTTTGCATCTCCAAAATTTCTCTTTGTTACGTCATCATCTACATGAGCCAAGACAGTTATGACCATGCTGATTAAGTTTCATAACAATGCATGTGCTGTATTTTATGTTTATTAGTGATACTGGGAGCTTACTAAAGCAATACAGGTGCACGTACAGATGCACCTGTATTCTTCTGCACTACTACGCTAGTACTACAGTACAATGACATGTAAATTGAATTGTAAAGTACTGGAGCGTAAAATCTGAGTTAGATGTGCAGTAATACACACTACTCTCTAGAGAGAGAGAGTAGTAGAGCTCTACGCCTTATTTTTTACATCGTTTAAGCCTTGTGTGTGACCTTCTTACCCCGCCCTTCACGTACTGTACTGAAATTATGAGGTAGGTGACCGACCCCCTACCAGTTTAGTGTTCTGC
>JAAMXU010001435.1:0-49593 GCA_019693545.1 Chaetoceros muelleri
GCATATTTTTATTTTTTTTTTACAATTGGATATTGGCGATAATAAATTCTACTTATCCGATACGTATATTAACGGCCTTAGGTATGCCCTTTTCTTTCCAGTTCGCTTATCGATATGGACAAACATTTTGTATGCCGGATTAGATTTAATTAATAGCTCCAATTGCTCCCCTTCAACGATAACGTGTACGGTGTCATCCATATCGGCATGTAGAAATGCACCAGGGACGTCGGCAGTGGCAACACAGCGGCGCTCCTTGGCATCAATAACGCACGTCATCAGTAGGGCCTCGGTGGATACTGTTGGGGAAGTGGCGTCTTCAGGTAAAATATATCGGCGTTGTTTTCGACCGTCGGCGCATGTTCGTCCACGTAGACGCCCGCATCTTTTGAGTTTTAGAAGTTGTACGAGACGAAGGGCTCGAGAACGTTCCTCTGGGGTTAGATCATTCCAATGGACGCCAGAGTAGACCTTTAAATTATCAAGTTGTTTCCATTCAATTAGGAGTGCATCTTCTGCATCTTTTCCAAATCGTTTCAGGCCTTCCTTGGCCGTCATTTGAGTACAGGCATATGCCATGGAGAAACCAGCGAGAGCAATGTCGTGACGTGCGTAGCACATGCAGTCAACAGCATATTTTGGGATGGTGACTGGACGCATGGCATATCGGTTGGTACTGGGACGCTGGTCTTGTGGCTCTTGTGGGATAATGTTAGCCTCGTCGACATCTGGGAGAATGTCATTTTTGGCATTACCATCGCGAGTGTGTTGTGGAGCAGTTTGTTGTATTACCGCTTGGAGGCTATCAGATGGCGGGTCCGTGGGAAAGGGAGACAACAATTCATTAGGATTGGAGGTGTCGTCATCATCGTTTTTTTCGCTGTCATCGAAAACATCATTGCAGTCGTAGTCTGCATCGGAATTTGTAGCATCATCATCGGAGGCATGTTCATCGACATCAGAAGCAGGCTCATCGCTATCAGTATCTGAGGTATCATCAGCGTCAGAGGTTGTTGCTTCATCGTCGGAGGTGGCATGAACATATTGTTGTTGATGGTCGGTTTCCATTGCATCATCAGCCGCTCCTTCAGCCGCTCCAGTTGTCATTGCATCACCAGTCGCTTCTTCAGCCGCTCCTGTATTTTCTGTAAGGTGATTTGTTGCTGCGGTTGCTGCTCCTTCATCGATGAAAGGTACAAAGAGGAGATGAGAATCATCCGCAGAGAAGGTAGTGATGGTAGTACGGTCAGTGTGATGAAAGTGGAAGTAATCATTACGGAGATAATTAGGACCAGCATCACGTTCATCGAGCGCCTTGGTTTTTAGCAGATCGATGATGTGAGCAGGCATAGGAAGAACGGTCCACGAGCGCCGTGCAATAATTTGCCAAGTCGTGAGGCAGAGAAAATAGTAGCCACCTTGGAGATTTCCGATAGGGCGCAAAGAGATGGCATCGAGGGTACGGGGAAGATGAACGTTGTTGGTAGGAGTGGGCTCGTCATGAACCTGGCAGTAGGAGCCAAACTCCAACCGGCAGTGAACGTTTACGTCAAGTTGAGTTCCAAGGACAATGGAACTTGGGCTGAGGCGATCAGATACACCATTCGGTTGGATAGTGAGATTGAGTAGTTGGACGGTGTGTTGTAGCAAATGGATCTTCATGGCATTGGGAATGGGTTCAACAGGATAAGTGGTAACAAAAGCACGCACGCGCTCCTTGATCACACGAATGAAGCGTTCTATTTTGGGAACGTGTTCGTTTGCAGATGTGACATTCAGGTTGACATGGAGAGCTTGTAGAGCAGGTCGCAAATGCTCGAACGCGCGATCCGTCAGAATCCATTCGACAATGAAACCGCGAGAGTGGTAAACGTCAATAGCATATTGGACGGCCTCAAGAACTTTGGGGTGATCCAAAGAAGGAAGAAATTGGACAGTGCCAAAATGCAGATTTCTGGAGATGGTGGTGAGAAAACGAAGTCCGTTGACGTGGCACACATCGGCACATAGGGTGACAAGGCGATGACGAGATTTAATATCGTCAGGGAAAGGGGTAGCAGACGGAACTCGGACTGGGCTTGTGGTGTCGCGAACCGTCTTGCCTTTGAGTGAGCCAACATTCGGTCCATATATATCTGTTGCACGAGTAATGTCAGCGGTAGTAATATCCGTATTTTTGATGAGACCATTAGAGATCATATGCTTGAAGACACGTTCAGAAGGACGTCCAAGCATGCGATAAAGGGCTCTGGCTTTGTCGGCGGCGGCGATTTGTCTTGGAGTGTATTTGCATTGTTTATCTTCAACGGTGACTGCCACGATCGATTTGTTGTCACGATGGTGATGAACATACAGGCCTTCGGGGCTCTGTTCAAAGTAATATGTGCGATTATTGATTGTAAGAGTGTATACATCGGTTTCGTAGTCATAGTTTAGAATGTGGCCGGCATTGCGTAGTTTGGAAAAGGATAGAATATTAGTGATAGCATGTGGGTTGAACCAGACTGTGCCAATATCGTGGTGATGTGCTTGATGGAAAGTAAACTGGCTACCACCATTTGAGTGAATGAGTAGACCTTGACTGGGCGGCAGCGCAGTGATGTTGGTAACCATGTTTGGGTTCTTGAAGATATGCTCACTACTTTGATTGTCCAAGAGTATCCAGTTTTTGTCGGCAATAGAATCTCTTGTTGGCTGGGCACCCAGGAAGGCTACACTACGATTAGAAGAAGTCAAATAATCGTCATCAGTGTTTAGTTTATTCTTGGGGCATTCTGGGTCACCCTTGTAATGATTTCCACCGCATGCAAAGCAAGATACATCTTTGCCAATGGGTTTCCCATTTTTGTTAACAAAGACCACCCCGTGCACCTCTGAATCTTCTTTGTCTTTCTGATGGTTACCATTTCCACCGCCACTATTTCCACCAGGATTCTGTTGCTGATTCCTCTGAGCCTTCTGGGGTAATTTAATGCGATTCAGAAGTTCGTATGCTGCTGCCACAGTTGCTGGCACATGATTTGTTCCCTTGGTGTAGTCATTTTCCAATTCAAGCACCAAACTTCCATACTTTGCGCGATCTGCACCGCGGAGAAAACACACTGATAGGTACTGCTCTCTTGCGGCTGCCTTGTACTTTTCATAGATAGGCTATCCTGGTTTCAGAGATTCACTATCTTGCACTCCATCACGTTCTGCTGAATCTTTGACTAGTCCAATGTCAGTCCCAATTTCTGCTCCATAGTGTTCCAGAGCATCGATAAGGTCTTTAAATTTCATGTAGTAATCATGTAGGTTGTCATGTTTTGTTTGGTAGAAGTTTGCAAGAGCCATCTTCGCGTCATATATTGCGAACGCCTTGAATGTCACGTTCTCAAATCTTAGGGAAACCTGCTTGATATCGTTTAGCAAACTGATCGGGCACTTGACTGGGTTATACTTCTTGTATGATGGGGATCCCTTCAGCTTTGCCTGTAGGGCGTCACTGCATTGTCCCCAAATGATTGTGTAGACCTTGTCCGTGTTCTCGTAGTATAGCTTCTTTCGCTTTACAAAATCGTTGACTTCTTGTTGTAGGATCATCTTATCAACATCATCCATGGAATCACTTAGTGCTTTGGGCTTGAGAGTTGCAAAATCAATATCCTCCATATTATCTATCATGTTCATCATATCGTTTCCACTCTTGAGAGTTCTATTAACATAGGCTGAGATCGCTGTGGTAGTTTTTTGGAATTGGTTTGCTTTGGATGCCTCATTGTGTACTTCGTATACATGTCCGTTTAACTCTGCAATTTCACCTTTGAACTTATTTGCCTTGTTGTTTTGGAACTTAGATTATGTTCCTTGTCTGCCTGATTTCCAGTGTTTCTTGGTGCCATTTTGTTGTTGTTCGGTGTCCTTGTTGGTTGACTTATCTTCTACAGTGGGGGGGGGCTGTCATCTTGAGATTTTATTAGATTTCTCTTTGCTCTTTGGATAACGGTACCGTTCTGCAACTTGACTGTAGCTTGTTTCCTTGAAAGCTTCACTATCTTTCCTCTTGTACCTTGTAATCCACGGTGGTTGTTTGTGATCAACACAATATCTCCAATGTTGAGATCGGCTTCGGTTGTGTCAGTAAGCTCCTGTATCAATAAATCGTCCAGTTCCTTGGTCAGATTAGTAATTTCTTGTGAGAGCTCTCTTATCCGTAGTTGTCTTGTAGTACTAGTCTTGGTGGAGGGTTTACTGTTGCTCATGAAGCAAACAATAATATAATTTTATTTTAATGTTGAAACTGAGATTTCCGTTAATAAAGCCGAGACCATTAGTCCACGGTTCTTGATCGAGAGTGAAGATACTCAGACAGTAGTTAAAAGTAATATATTATATGATACTTCAATTCTGAGATTAAAATAAAATTATGAGACGAGAGAACGACTCTATGTGTTTTCCAGTACGTTATTCGCATCTCTGTGTTTTGTCGTTATCTCATTTTGGTCGTTATGTTCAGTATTTGAATTATTTTGACCGTTAGTATTCGGCCAGTTCAAATCGCTTTCCAACACTTACGTCTCGTTCATCAGTCAGGACGTAATAAATAATTCAAGCTAATGAAAGTCATATTTACACAGTACTATCACAATCACTTTGAGTGCCAAACCAGTGTCTTTCTTTCGTGGTGCTTGTTCTCTCTCGACGTCTCTCTCATGGTCGTTCATGTCCAATCGCTCTGTATTTCTTTTATTTCTCTCTTATTTTTCGGTTCAGTGCGAATTTGATTTATGGGACCTGTGAAATACCCCCTTTTCATTCGGCAATTGTACTACCGGTACTACTACCGGTACTCGTACCCTACTGTCCTGTACACAAAGAAAGAGTCCCCCCTATAGGTTACAGTGGCACCACATAAAATAAATAGTGTGCAGTACAACAATACAGTACCGGTACATACGGTGTAGTACCAGGTAGGTACAAAACGTACAGCTCGAACGGAGATATTATTTTTCAAAATGAGGAGGCGACTGTACTACTAACAAAACAACATTGCTACCACCGAAAAAGAAAAATAAAAGTAAACGCAGCAACCCAAAGCAAAGCAAACCAAATAAATAATCATGTCAGCACCAAGACCAGATGGAACCGGACTGGTAAGTATTTTTTGTTTTCACAGTGGCTGTTCGTATTTCCTGTTCATCGCTCTGTAGCAGCAGGACTGTTTGTATTTTATCTCGTTCGTTCCATCAGCAATGATGTCTCTATGGGATTGATTCATTGATCGATTATGATGCGTTGCCGTTCTTCATTATCATTGGAAAGCAGAACTGGCTAGAAGAATTATCCATTCATTTGGTTAGTTGGTTGATTTTTGTTTGCAAGGGATTGAGGCAATTGCAATACTTTCTCACTTGCTTGTCGCTTACTTTTTCATCTTTTTTCAAAACAAAAAAATCTCATGCTGTATTGGCCTTTGAATCGCATACGATACCTCGTCTCGACACTCTTCTTCCGTGCACTGTAGTTTATCGGAGGACAGCGTGAGACTGGCCAGGATGTACGGACCGGCAACGTCACCGCCGCCCTCGCCGTGGCCAACATTGTCAAATCCTCACTCGGACCAGTCGGTCTCGATAAAATGCTAGTGGACGACATTGGAGATGTGCTCATTACCAATGACGGTGCGACCATTTTGGCCCAGTTGGAAGTAGAGCATCCCGCCGCCAGAGTATTGGTCGATTTGGCACAGTTGCAGGACAACGAGGTGGGAGACGGGACGACTTCGGTGGTCATTATTGCCAGTGAGCTTTTGAGGAGGAGCAATGAATTGGTCAAGAGTGGGATACATCCGACCACTATCATTTCGGGATTGAGGACGGCTCTCAAGGAGGCGGTAAAGTTTTTGAAAAAAAACATGGTTTTGAAAGTGAGTGAGTTGGGCGATGAGCATTTAATCAATGCGGCAAAGACGTCCATGAGTAGTAAGATTATTGGAAAAGAGGGTGAGTTTTTTGCCAAAATGGCCGTGGATGCTGTGAAATCGGTCAAGATGAAGGCCACCCTGGCGGATACTGCGGGAATGGAGGCATTGGAAGGTGGTGGAAGAGGGGATGAGGAGGCCAAGAGTGAATCCGTCCCTTCTTCGTCGTCGTCTTCTTCTGGGAAGCAAAGGTACAAATATCCACTTTCTGCCATTCATATCCTCAAGGCACATGGAAAGTCTGCCCTGGAATCTCATTTGATTGATGGTGGATTTGCCATCAATGCCACGAGAGCTGCACAGGGTATGCCTACTGCCGTGGAGGGGTCAGTTGACAAACCGGTGAAGATTGCCATGCTGGATATGAATCTTCAGAGACATCGTATGGCGATGGGTGTGCAGATTGTCGTCAAGGACCCTGCCGAAATTGAAAATATCAAAAAGCGTGAGATGGACATTACCAAAGAGCGCATTCGTAAAATCATAGATGCGGGTGCTAGAGTTGTCTTGACGACCAAAGGAGTGGACGATTTGTGCATGAAGTACTTTGTGGAGGCAGGTATTATATGTGCACGCCGATGCAGTAAGGATGATTTGAGGCGTTTGGCAAAGGCTACGGGTGGAAAAGTGGTTGTGACCATGGCAGATATGGACGGCAATGAGACATTTGATCCGGAATGTCTTGGATCGTGCACGGCTGTCCGAGAGGAACGAATCGGAGATGGTGAGATGCTATATATTCACGGATGTCAGGGAAATGGTGCATCTACCATCGTCCTTCGTGGAGCCAATGAATACATGTTGGATGAAATGGATCGTGCATTGCATGATTCCCTGTGCGTCGTCAAGAGAATGCTAGAAAGTAGCACGCTGGTTTGTGGTGGTGGTGCGGTCGAAGCGGCACTCTCCGTGCATTTGGAGGAGTACGCAACGACTCTGCACACCCGTGAACAGCTGGCCATTCAAGAATTTTCCGAGGCACTTTTGATCATTCCCAAAACTCTTGCAGTCAATGCGGCCAAGGATAGCTCGGAGCTTGTTGCAAAACTACGTGCTGTTCATGCAAGGAGTCAAAAGGGAGATGCGGATAAGACCCTTCAGAACACTGGTTTGGATTTGATTGAAGGAACCATCCGGGATAACCTTGCCGCGGGAGTTGTGGAGCCTGCCATTTCAAAAATCAAAAGTTTGAGGTTTGCAACAGAGGCGGCAATTACCATTCTCAGAATTGATGATCGTATCACTCTCTCAAAGGATCAACGTCAGTAGATATGGAGTATATATGTTATGTGTTGACAATATGATATGAAAATTAGTTGAGTCTTGAGACGATACGTCGATAATATAAATGTAGAAAGCATCATAGTTTGGAAACATCAAACTAGCTAGAGCTATATATATATGTTATTCTTAGTCCTATTATTTACACATCCTCCTCTATTATCGTCGAAGCAGCAATTTCGTCCACGACAGCCCCTATTTCTTCCAAAACGTCGGGTGCCGTCATACTACGTCTTCGTTTCTCAAAGGCAACCTTTGTAGCTCGTTTTGTCAAACAGGTAGCCATCCAGCAAGAAAGCAATGCATCATGCTCGACCTCTTTGTTTTGGAGGATACGATTCCATGCCACAAACGTTCCAATGCCACCGGAAAGAATGTCACCAATCCCACCGCTTCGTTTCAATCCACCTTTTTCTTCACAAGTCATAATTGTGGAGA
Source organism: Chaetoceros muelleri (assembly GCA_019693545.1). Taxonomy (NCBI): domain Eukaryota; phylum Bacillariophyta; class Thalassiosirophyceae; order Chaetocerotales; family Chaetocerotaceae; genus Chaetoceros; species Chaetoceros muelleri. The sequence goes on from JAAMXU010001435.1 coordinate 7,679, forward strand.
ATTCCTTCTGATTATAGCCATTCCCCTCAAACGATTCAATGACATCATGGTGTCCCTTTCGGACTAGAATGACCCCTGGACGCAATGACTTTTGAAACAGTTCTTCAGATCCCTTGGCCACATTGTCCAAGAGCCGCTTGTATTCTACAACATTTGGAGTCAAAACACAAACCCCCCTCGGCGACGTTTGTTCTTTCTCCTTGTCATGAGTCTTACCACATAACAAATGATGATACTTTTCCAGTGACAATAAATACAATGCGTCCGCATCCAAAACCATACTGACGCCCTCGTCCCTCGCCTTTTCAATAATCAACGCCGTAGCATCCAAAACAGCCGGGTCTCTACCCAACCCAGGCCCAATCACCAACACATGCAACCCTCCTAATGAATCCACAACCGAAGCCACCATTCTTCTCTTCTCCTCCTCTATCACAGATTCCTCCAAACTCTGCATCTTGTAAGCTGAGTAAACCCCATTGACCATTAGTTCTGGACTATAGCTCTTGATGGCAATGCATGCTTCTTGAGCACAAAAGACTGTGGCCAAATCGGCCCCAGTACGCAATGCAGACATGGCGGCATAGTAGGGTGCGCCAGTATACTTTTCGGACCCTCCCAGTATGCCAATTCGTCCAGAGGATCCTTTGTGCGATTGGGAGGTGAGTGGAGGTATGGTTTGGGAGAAAACTTTGGTAAATAAATGGGGGTTGGAGCCCCGGAGTTGTGAGAGGGTTCTGAAATTATGCATTCGTTTCTTTAACTCGTGTTGCGGGACCTCTTCTTCTAGTTGTCGCTTTGATCGAGAATGCTGCTGAATCGGGGATGATAATGATTTATTTGTAGTGCCGTTGCTCAAAAAGGCAGTGGTTGCGGAGATGATAATGGCGAAGAGAAGAAGGGACGATGCTATTCGTGTATTGAACGGCATGTTAATTATGAAGTAATGGATTATAGATTACAGCCTATTCCTATACTGTAAATGCATGCGCTATGTCTCCCCACTAATCCCTAATCGCTCTCGTTGCACGGCAGGACATAAAAGTGTAGCATACACCAGACACAAGCACATGGATTGCGCTATTTAGATGTAACGATCGATGGTGAGAAGAGCACGTAGTGGCCAGCAGCAAATAACAACAAGAAGTGCAGCGGGATTTTTTTATAAAACTCATGATTGGTAGATGAGAAGAATGATCCGTCGAATTAGATTCGCAGTATTCTCATATTTGATTGGTTTCTTCTTGCCATTCCCATTCTTCTTGTATGTGTAAATATTAGCTGCTGTCGACAAGTAGGCTCTATTAGTTAGTTCACGCTACCTTCAGCCGAGATTTGAGTCGAGTGATGAGAAATGTGATGACACCATCAGTCGTGTGAATAGAGAAAAAATAGAGACTTTGATGACAACAAATGATAGATTTCATTATTTCTGGTACTTGTATCGTTCGACGTGATGGTCTCTGTCCAGAATTGTCAATAACAGTCGGTTCTCTTCTAGAGAGTTACTTCTTGTGAAAGAAAGGAGCTAATAGACGTGACAAAACTCACGCCATAAAATTAAAGGTAAGGAAGTGTTTCCTTTTAACTGTGTCGAGAATAGTGCTTATAATCACGAACAATAGTCATTCTAACATTACTGGAATGGCAAAAATGTAGCTTAGGGAGTACAGGGAGATTCCACACTTTTATCCAAATACAGTATACGATTCTAATTAACAGCCCCATCAGAATACGGATTGACATCCCATCACACATCATGAAGAACAAGACTGCAACACGTAAATCACCTTATTTAACTCAAATTGAAAAGCAAATTTCCAAACGAAAGGCTCAAATGGATGCACTTGACGAACGTTATGAATCCTTGATGCAACGTAAAAAGGCAATGTTCGAACGTCATGGTGGCCAAGATGCCAAACCAACCGACGTCATCGAGTTGAATGTGGGTGGGAGGGATGTTGTAGCCAGTAGGGAGACACTCACTGCTGTGGCAGGTAGCCGTTTAGAAGATTTGTTTAGTGGCAAGTGGGAGAATAGGCTCATTCGCGATGAAAAGGGTCATGTCTTTTTGGATTTGGACTCAAGTGTCTTTGAGCAAGTGTTGGAGTACTTGTATCATTTCAAGATGGGTTTAGGAGAAGAGTATCTTGCAACACATGTAGGTGATACTTTGTTTGAGTTGTATGTAGATTATTTTGAGTTGCGTTCGGCCAAGAAGCATGCTGGATTGTTGAAAGAATCTGGAGGAGATGATGGTGAAGAAGGGGAAGATAATAGTGATAATGAGAATAGTCAAGATGAAGAAGAGGACGAGGAGGTGGAGGACCTAGAGAATGAAAATAAGGACAGTCCAAGTAGCCAATCTTCTACCGATGTAGCAAAATTGATTCAAAAGGAAGTAGACAGTATTCGTAACTATGAAAAGGAACTGGACGAGTTGGAGAATTGCGCCAATCAAGACGAGGACTTTGTCACTTACTTCTTGCAGAAGCAAGATACTGATCGAAAGAGGTCGGCAACGAAAACTGCATCTGCAAGTACTGTGAGCGATGCAGCTAGCGATATTGTTTACTTGTTGGTACAGGGACAAACAATCGGTGTCAAGAGGTCGACGCTTTGCCTCGATGAGGAGTCTATCCTTGCACAACACTTTAGCAATGAAGCTTGGATCAAGGAACACAGCGTGTCCGTGGGTGTCAGATCTCATATTCTATTCGAGCATCCTGCCTCCTCAGTTATGGACATGGTAAATTACCTTCGTTTTATTTCCATGAACATTCCAAAGGTCAAGGTCGATAAACTTTTGCCAAGATATTCAGATACGCCATTTTGGAAGATGGTCCAATCCTACTTTCCCAATGAGTATTCGCCGTTTTCTATTCTCAACAAGGAACAAAAGGGGTTACTCATAGAGTGGTTAATGTCGCGTGGAATGCGTAGTCGAGAAAAGTCTTTGCACTTGCTGTTTCGTGCATCATCGGATGGTTGGGACTTTGCAAAATATAGGAAAATGCGTGTTGATCAGCTCAAGTCTTCGGTTACTGTCATCAAGACTGTGGATGGTTATGTGCTTGGAGGATTTGATCACAGTGTTATTGGAAACAATTCAAAGAGCTTTCTATTCAGCCTTGTCAATCCTGAAGGAGTCGATCCATTTGAAATGAATTTTAGGAAACAAACAATGTATTCTTCACCTTTCCGTAATTTATCATCTCTATGTGGCCCAGTATTTGGTGTGGTGCACTCTGGCCCATCAAATTTGTCAAATAAAGTGGTATTTCGTGATGGCTATAGATCTAATGTCATCAAAGGGTTTACCGATACGACAGCAACATCTGAAATAGCCCCATTACATGATTTTTCTCCTTATTATGGAGGCGTGAAACAATGGCAAAGCAATGTTAACCTCGGAGAAATCACCTCCCTTGATCCTTTAGATTTTTGTGGTGGAACATTGAAACGAGGAATAGTAGGTGTGGATTTGTGTATCAAAGAAGCAGATGGGAAAGGATATGCCTGTATTGAACATGCATATGAATTGCCAGAAGAATTGCCAAACGACTGTATGACGGGCAATGCTGACTTTGAAATTGCTGACTTTGAAGTATACGCAGTGTCAATGCTGTCTGATCTCCTCTAACAAGTCTCCACGTTTAAATTGGAGGAAGCTCGTCATCTTCAACACCTTTGTTACATCGTAGTGCCCTTTGATCTGATTCAGTTTGCTTCTCCTGCTGCTGGTCTACTGCTCTTTGTCTAATATCACGTTTGAGATGCAAGAAATGGTGGCATTGCATGTATGGGATTCACGTAAGAGTATTAGGATCTATTATCTCCATAAACTTCCCAAATGTTCAGCAATCATGTAGAGTATGATGTTTTTTCTTCACAAAAATGACACTTCTTGTAAAAGATAGAGGTTAGCAGGGTACGGGTACCAGGTACCCTACTAGCTAGCTAGCTACTAATAGAGTACAGTAGTAGTATTACATGGCACTCCCGAAGCAGCAGCAATATTACATAGTACACGTACTGTAGTACTCAAGTTCTCCTTTCCGTAAAAAATTAGATGGCAAATTGAAGTTGTGGCATACACGCCTTATATTCATTTTATATACTACAGTAACTATAATTTGCTCGTTTCTGAAGCAACAAACAAACCAATCAACCAACCAACCAACTATGCCGAACCAATATGCACAGTCCTCTAGAAATTTCTCAAGAGTAGAGCAAGCAATACCTCCCCCGTCACACGGCCATTTAGGAATTTCAAATGGCGACCACAATGAAGCTCAACTTCCTCTGTCGCCCATCATCATCCTCAAGAATCTGAGTCTCGTTTTAATCTCCATTCTAGTCGCCGTCGGTGCAATCACAATTATATTGATACTGTATGTTATCATTAGGCCTTTTTCTCTCTCCTTGTACCGTCGTTTGGCCTGTACTATCGCAGTAGCCTCCTTCTTGGATGCCATGGCACTGATCCTGCCTAATACGAAAATATACCTCACTGGAGATTCGGACCCTTTGACTCCTGTAGGGGCATCCGTCCTTGTATGCAATCACGTCATGAATGGGGATTGGTGGGTGATTCTCATGCTGGCAAGATGTGTTAGTTTGAAAGGGAGCATCAAGGCCTTTCTCCAGCATCGAGGCCCGGCCATGTCCAGCAACGATGTTGCATTTACTTCTTCTTCTTCTTTGTTGCCACAGGGGCATCCTAGCGGCAATGGCAAGAGTCTCGCAAATGTGACAATGACTCGCAATCCATCTCATTCGACATTTCCTATTCCCTTATCGTCGTCGAATCCAGATTCGAAAACTATTAGTACCGGTGTGAGTCAGAGAAATGTTCGAACGGCGGCAGGGACGACGGCGACAGCAACAACTACTACTTCCAGACCATGCATTGGAACAATATTTTTGAATAAATTTCTAGATTTCCCCTTGCTTTCTTCGGAAAATGCACAAAACTATGTGCAAGAGCGCAACGAATTATTTTCACTTTTGAGGAGTTTTGCGTCCACATCTACAACTGTTCCAGTCCATCTCTTGCTCTTTCCAGAGGGTTGTCCAGAAGGAGACGATCGCAAAGGCATGATTGCCAAGAGCATTGAATTTGCCAAGAGAGATGGAAGACCACAGTTGAAACATTTATTATTACCACGCACCACTGGATTCTATGCAAGCTTGGAAAGTTTAAGAGGAGCATCAACTGTTGTCTATGACGTGACCATGGCTTACAGAGGATTTGACAGTCAGGCACCGTTTTCATGTCATTTGTCTTTTGAAACTTTCATGAAGTTGATTCAGGGCAAGGTTCCAAATGAAGTGCATATTCGGATCAAACGTTATTCCATTGGCGAAGTACTTTCTGATGCCAATTGGTTGGACAAACAATGGACAGAAAAAGATCGACTTTTGGATCATTTTGAGCGCCATGGCATGTTCCCAACAGACAATCGAGGATTCTGTAGACATATTTTGATGAATTCCAGAGGTCAATCTGTGGAAAGTTCCTTGAGTGCCTTATTGCGCTTGGGGTCGATTCCCTTTGCCATTCCAATCATATTGTTGTTGGCAGTGCCTCTCCTGTGGATTGTTGGATGGCTTTGGGTGGCATCGAAAACATTTTCATTGCTTTTTCCGGGTGTTTGGGGTGAAATGTTGGGATCGGCAGTGAGTGTCGCACATGGACATCATCATGATGCCTTTCGGGATGAAAAGGTGGGAGGGGGAGGTGGTGGTAGTAGTGGTGGTGGTAGTGGTGGAGGAGGAGAGGCAAGTGTGACGAGCCATGATGGAGGGAGTGACTCGGCGTTTGGTACACCGTTCTTTCCAGCAACGCCATTTGCGAGTCCGACCCATGTGGCAAGTTGGACATCCAAGTAATGAATGATGAATGTGCCAGCCAGGAAATTTATATAGTAGTATTTTGATTTTGATTTTCAATGTTCATTGTTCAGTTGAAACTACAGTAAGATATATAGAACGCGTAATTTTATAGAGCCAGAAGCATTATTTTTACACCAGTCGTAATCCCATTGAAATCAGCACATTGACATTGCTCTGATTCTGATGGATTGCATCGCATATTTTGTTCGTTCTAGCTTGAATCTAATTAATAACTGTCAAATATAGATGGATAGATACGCCCCGGGCGATATAGAGCCGTAAACAGGGGTTACGCAACTTACTTCAATTACTCAGCATCCTTGAAACTGTTCGCATCTTCCTCTTGCAATCTTTCAACCTCATCGCAAGTCAACTCATTGCCATAAGACGAAACACTCCAATGCCCTTGCAAGTCCCGAAAGACTGTTGCGGATAATCCTCCAAGACATTCCGAATCCATAAAAATTCCAATTTTCAATCGATAATTCATCCCTGCTACAACCTAATCAATATAAACAATGAAACATAATTCGTGTCAGAAGAAAGAAATTCAAGGCCTTTTTCACGTATAATCGCAAACTTGGAGCACACTAACTCACTCACCTGTTTTGATGCCTCTACAACTTGCACTTTTAACTTTCGACTGTCCTCGCTTTCCGAAGTAAGGAGAAACGAATATCTTTCAATGGGGCCCTTCCCTTGTGTCAGATTACGAAGCACCAGTTCTGCTGCGGTTATGACTTGGGGGTCATCTGTTTCCACGGGGGAATATCCTCCCACCATGCGACGGTGAGATTCGTTGTATTGAGTTGATTCAGAGGAAGAGATTGTCATGCAAAGAATCAAAAAGAAGATGATAAATTTGATTGAATTGAATTTTTGCATGATGAATACAATATTTAGTAGGAGTACTTTGTTTCGTTTTATTTGTTTTGTGTGTTGAGCGTTATGTTGACTGCTGTTGATTGTTGACCTTTTTGTCGTAGAAATCCCCCAAATGCTCACATCACATTGTGGGGGGTAGGAACACCGCAGAATTAATACCTTCTTCTGTCCTTCCCTTTCCTTGCTCTTTTGTTTCTGATCTGTCGCTCGTCGCTCTCTTTTCATCCGTTGGACATCCATTTTTCCATGAAACATGGGCTTTTAAAACCTTCAGTTAACGGTGCAAAACAATAGTTGTGATCTCAACGCTTCAATTTTGTGAGACGAAAGGCGATCCCAGCCTTCATTCCAAGAAGATATTGTACTTCTCAATCCTTGATGGGCGAGAGCACACAATCATCAAGATGACGATCCAAGCTCAAGAAGCTTCAGTGATTCAGAGGTCACTTTCGAACAGTGGGCATGCGATATTATCAGATCTAGAGGAAACTGAGAATGCCTCCAAGATTCAAAAGCACACTTCATTCGACGGAGGAGTGGAACCAAAAGAGGGTGTTCAAAGTTGTTCAAATACCTGCATTGCAGACAGTGAACATACAGAGGATGATAAGCGTGAGGTCGAAGAACAAAACGGAAATCATGGCGACGCAGAGGGTCGTACTGACTCTCTTGGCGAGAAAGAGGCATCTGATTTCTCTGCAGAAAAGACTTTGCCGTCGCCTGATGATTTGATACACGTTTCTTCATCTCCTGCTATACTTCCTCCCCTTCCGAATCCTTCAAGGCCTAGGCGAGCGGTATCCTTACAACCTATTCCTCCCTTCAAAACAAAGAATCCGTCTTCCGATCAGATGACGAGTGTTGCCAAGGGCGCATCAGAAGTTGAGGCATCGAGTATCATCCCTGCCACCAATACTGGTGCTAGCTCTGAAATGAACGTTTGCAATGATTCTAACGATGGAAAAGAAAAACACCTTGACATGAAAGGAAACTCAAATGGAACAGTGGAAAAGAGGATAAGGTTCGTGGTGCCAAAGCTCTCCACGGAAACTCAGCAACAAAAGGAGGAAGCATCGAGAACATCCAAATTTGCAGCCATGAAGAGGTCGAGTTCACGATCCAAGTCTCAAAATCATACAGTTGAAGACAATGTAGAAGAAATGACTAACACCATCAGCTCGACGAATGATCCAATACTAACATCCAACAAAATTCCAAAGTCTTCTCAAGGTACAGTTAGTAACACGGAAGAAGGTTCCGAACCTGGAGTGGTAATGGTGGAATCTTCCTCTTCTATTCGAGGAGAATTGGGTAATTTGACTCCAGGAATTTTATCTCCTGATGACCATTCGTCCTTGTTTTCCGCTGATTCCCAAGAAATTTATGCTCTGAAACAAATGGGATATGCTATTGCAAGTAGGAAAACGGTCAAGACGATGAAAGCTATTCCTGAACCAGCAGTTACAAATGGCATAACCAAGATAACTGCAAAATCAGTAAAAACAGCAAAAACATCTGGCGCAATTTATGAGGCTGCTAGTAGTATAAGGACAGAAACAACAAAACAGGGTAATCAAGAAATAGGCAGTGCTGTAGGCACAATGGTATCAAAGAGTACCAAGGGAGCATCATTTGATTCGGACGATACTCAATCTCGTGATGACAGAACCATGGATAGTTTTTTCCGTTACAACGAAAGCGAAGATGATGGGTCTGATCTGGACGATAGCATCAGCGGCAATGAAAGCACATCTGATTTAGGGACGTTGAATCTTCAAGTTTCATCTTTTGCCAACAGCAAAAAGGTATCCAAGTCAGATATGAGCGAGGTGAGTGGTTCGTTTGACGACGACGAGTTGCTTATGCAAGGACAGGGGGTGCCAGATGATATCAGCACAGGTATGGATACGATGCAAAATGCAAAGAAAAAGAAGCGTATTTTTAAAATCGGTAAAGGTCTGGGCAAAAAGAAAGGCGATGTGAAGACAGTGAAGACAGAAGTCAAGGACGAATGTGAACAAAAGGGGGGATTGTTAGGGCTTAAGAAGTTTAAAAGGACGAAAATGAAAAAATCCGCTGTTCGGGCTCCAAAGAAGGTGATTAAGAAGAAAAAGGGAGTGCAACTCAGGACGATTCGTCTGAAAGGTGATATTGACCAGGATGATATTGTTCCGCGAAAGGGTGACCCTGGAGTGAAGGGTAAGTGACAAGCTATGATGCTTGAGATTGTATGCATATCAAACTGCTCACGTGTTTTCTTTTGGCGACATATCAGTCATGAAAGTATCCAAGTTGACAACGCAGGGATATGTCTCGGCTGAGTTCACAACTCTGGATCCGAATAACACACCTTTACATATAGCTTGTCTCACGCATTATCCAAAGCGTTTCATTTTAGATGTTCTTCTGAAAGGAGAGCACTTGGATGGTATTTTCACAGAGAATAGCTCCGGTGAGTTACCAATTCACTATGCTGTGATGGATAAAAAAGGTGTTGACAATGATGTCTTTGAAGCATTGATTGAAAAGTTTCCTGAGTCAGTGGAACATAAGAATGTGGATAGAAGTCTTCCCATCCACGTTGCATGTCAAGTTGGTGCCCCTAGCTTGTATTCCATAGAAAGGTTACTTGAGGTAAATCCAAATTTTGCTACTGCACAGAATGACCTTCGCGTCGCTTTGGATGATGATGAAGATATGGAAGAATCAGGTGGATGGTGTGATACCTTATGTCTTGATTGGTTCGTGTCAGATAAGGAGAGGTATGTTCGATTTGAGACAGGATGGACTCCTCTCCACCTTGCAGCTGTCAATGGTGCACCACCCGAAGTCATAGAGGCCATAGTAGATGCTAATCCAGAATGTATGAATGTTCGCACTAACAAAAAACGCACAGCTGTGGATTGTGCCAAGAATGTAATTATCAAGGCTCTTTTGAACGACGTTGAGTTGTACAAGATTGAAAACACTTTCAATGCCATCGAAGTTATGCAATCCTACGAAAAAGAATCTCGTTTGAAAGAAGAATTGGCTCTCAAAGCAGGCATTGTTAAATCAACACTCGAAAGTCACGATAAATACGGCAACTGGTGGATGACAGCGACTGAAATGCTTCCAAATCGAGAAAAGTTAGATGGGATATTCCACAAAGAAAGAGGTGACAGGTTTGATGTTTATGATGATTATGGAGACGACGATTGGGGAGATGAGAAAGGCATGACGAACCTTCATCGTGCGATATTGAAGAAAGCGGACCCCGAAATAGTTCACCAAATCTTAGAAGAGTGGCCCGAGTGCTTGGACATCAAAAGCAATTATGACAGAACGCCCGTCGATTGCGCAAAGCAACTCATCATTCGTGGCCTACTTAATCAGGATCCAGTTTCGACATTCTCCAACACGTTTGTAAGTCTTCAGGTGATGCAGGCCTACTTAAATGACGAGGAGAGCACAAATGGCGAATCACTACCAAACAATTACAAAAATGACGAAGTCTTCGACGCCACCAAAGCTCTCTCCCGAGCAGATGTCAACTATCTCAAGACCCGAAACCGTCAGAAATGGGGTTCCAAAGGTGATACCTATGAATACATGAAAGAATTCGTTGAGATGAACCTCGCCGGTGACTCAATACTAGGCAAAGTCGTCCTAGCCGACGACGACGCTGCCATCCAGCCCTTTGACTACTTCCCCCCTGCCAATCTCCGACATGTCAATCTCCGCATCAACCTCCCTGTCGGTTTCCGCCGTTTGCGTAGAGCTCTTTTGGGACAAAGGACGGATTTCATCCGAATGGCAGTCTTGACTGAACGTCTCGGCTGCACCAACATCACCATACTCCCATGGAACAAACATGCCAAATCCATTGGTCAACTCAGATTGAAAAAAGGAGAAAAGTGGCGTGACTTTATTGGAGCCAAAAAGACCATTAGCTACTTTGTACCCCCCAGCGAGGCGGGAGATGCCCACATGGCATACGAATCCATTCAAATCGTAGAATACAACGATTATTGTTTTGCCATCAAGGCCATTATCAAAAATCCAGATCTCCCCTTTGGTTCGGAATACGAAACTCACTACCAAATCATCGTCATTGACAAGGGAGTGAGCAATATCCGAATGATTTGTTCCTCTGAAACGTTGGTGACTGGTATGACAATGGAAGATGATTGGCAGGTAAGGAACGCAATGCGACACCGCATGACGGACTTCTTTTATGCACTTTGCGATGCCATCTGCCAGCACGCCGGATCCAGTGATAAGAAGGATCAGCAAAAGGATGATGAGGACGAAGTGGAATAGTAAATGAATTGTCCATTAAGTATATCATTAAAGACTCTGTGAAAGACCACAATGGAAGGCATGGAAGGCACATTTATATATGTAAAAGGTTCAACTAATTACCTATTATGATTTATTCTTTTGAATCCCATTGTAATTACATCATAGAAATATTCATTCATATATTGAATGATTCATTAGTCATTCATAACGCTTCTGAGTAGTATTAGCCGCCGACGAAAATAATGACCTTTTCTCCCACAATCCATCCACAAATGTTCTAAACATCCCCTTGGTCTTTTTCGACTGCTGTGCCAAGGGCAAACTATCATCTATAGACGTCAGACTAATAAAGAAACCCAGCGGAACGAGCCACACGAAAATAAACAAAAATCCCATGACTCTCAGGGCAGGATTTCCTCCAGAGATGAAGGACGATTCATCATAACCCGATCTTAGTTCTTCCCTATAATCGTGTGAAAGAAAATAATTGAACCAAGAAATATGATTGGCCAGTGTCACTAGAAGGGCCCATATTGTAACCAATGATACCGGCTGAACAAAAGGAAATGTAGCCAAGAGGGGCAAATACGAAAAGTAGGCGAATAGACCCAGTGCACATTTTGTAAAGGGCAGTCCATCCAAGGCAAGAATTATATAGGCGAATCCAATGCCCAATGTACTCTTGTGCAGATATCGTCGGACAGTGGATGAATATTCCTCTGCTATTTCACATGCGAGATAAAGGCTGCACGCAGTTACATATATCATGCATTAATCAACGATGGTGAGAACTATTGAAAGGAGTTTCAAAAGGAGAGACATTCATTGATTCATTTTTCTGAGATAGGCGCCTTGACTCACTCACCCTGCAGACACACTCAATGCCAACACGGCAATGGCAACCCACCCGCCAAGAAATGATATAACTTTAAAGATGAATCCCATTCGTGTGCGTATACGTCTTGATAAATGAAAGCAAACGAAAGGTGATAAAAGGAAAACCAATTCGTAACACAAAAACAACAAAATGTCGACAATCGACTAGATTCCTCGTTGTAGTAAGTTCACGTTGTATTGCTGTCGTGATATATTGTGTGTAGTGCTGCAGCAAGTCGTCTGTGTATGTTGTGTAATCATACACAGAAAATCGTACACTACTACCACCAGACTCTACACGTAGAGTTAGTAACTGCACCTACTACAGTGATTTGCATTGGCAGTAAATCTTGGTCATCATTCTGGGAGGCTTTGCTTTCCATTGCAATTCTTTATTCTTTCAATATCTCAGCATGAACCCAAACCTTGCAATAGGGTACTCAGCTGATCCTCAGGAAAGCAGCAAGAGTAACAAATGAATAATAACTGTTAATTAATCAAACATATGAGTCAGAGTCTTTATTAAGAGGAGTTCATTTGATTCTTTACTTCCTCGCTGCTCTGCCTGTTAGGGGGTTTAATTTGTTTTAGAACAGTTACAATTCATAGTTATTTTAGATTGTAGTAAGTCTTCTTTGGCACTTGACTCTCTTCTTTCATATATTCCTCATCAGCTGACAAGTTTCTCAGCATGAGATCATCTCCCTGTTGTGATATATTGATTGAAAAATCTTCTGCAAATCTTTGAGAATCATCATCATCATCATCATCACGTTCACTTCTTCTTGGAAAGTTTCCAAGAAATAATCCACTGCTGCTGCTAACAGGGCCTTCTTCAGAATTGCTAGCTTCAGGATCAATTATTGGATCAATCTCATGATCACCTTGTATAAAGCCTAAGCAATGGTGAACCTCATCGTTCATTTCATCTGTTATCTCCACGTCAGCATAGTACACTTGTTCATGTTGGTGTTTCGCCTCTTCATCTTCCACAACATTTGTGGCATCATATTCATTGTTCACAACCGATATTCGAGATATAAAACATGGTTCATGTGTAGATGCACAAAACAGCAGGACAACAACCTGAAAAATGCTCACATCATTACGGACTCTGCGATAGTTGTATATCTTAAAAGATATAAAAATGATAAAATTGAAGAATCCTTGAAGTGGAAGAAATACTAGGGTGATTTTTTCCAAAAGATTGGCAGTTTCTATGTGACCTGTCTTAATGGCATCAATGAAGCCAACAGACAAAGGAGGGATGGTACCAAGAAGAAATGCTGTTATGTACAAAGATGCTTGGACAACAACTGCCTTGGTATTTCTATGCTTCTCCAATACTACCTTTGACATATCTCGAAGACCACGATTGTCATAGAGCTTGGAAATCTGCTCGATTCTGCGATCTGTCTGGATGACTTTCCAAATCACCATTCCCAGTGAGAAGAATATGACACAACATACATGAAAGATTAAAACGGCAATAATGATTCGAATGACCTTTGATATTTTGGGATTTCCACGTATACATGTGACATCCACGTAGACAGTGTCACATTGGTATGGATAAGAAACAGGTCCGCACCAAGCAGCCACAGCATAATCAGATATTCCTGGGTTGTACATATCGTGCAAAAGAGGGGGCACTGAAAAAGCTAAGCCTGCCAAGAACGGAATGCTATGAATTATTGGCTCCACATATTTTTTGATCGTTTTCTCTCGCATCGTAAAGGCGATGGCACAGGCATAATACACACACAACATGGAATTGTAATTGAATACACATCCCAAGAAGCCAAAAAATACAAAGAAACCTTGAGCATTACAAGTGTGAGTGTTGCCAAGTCGAGTACTTGACCACCTACTACTGCTGTAACCAAATATTTCTTCTTTTGGCATATAAGAGGGCATGGGCAACGTGGTCAAGGCCATGGCTATACTCCCAAAAATATCGGCTACTAAACTCATACCAAACATGATTCGATGATAAATACTGGACAGCCTCGTCTGAGATCTCATAATGACATAAATAATAAGTGTCGAAGAAACAGCCGAGAGACTCCCTGTAAATCTCGGTACTAGTATAGCTGCGTAATCCATATCCTTCCAAGAGGTGATACTGTTAGTACTACTACTAGTCATTGTGCTTTTCATCGTATCCCTGATAGGAATTTCAGTTGGTATTTATTAGAGCTAGAGAGAGAGACCCACTGTTCCAGTTTGTATTTCTATTTCAGTACATTAGTTTTCTGTTGATTTCGAAAAACTGTGTGCAATCTGCGATCGGCCACCGGTCCCGGATCTCACGAATTGGATAGTCTTTTTCGATACTAACTTTCGTCTCTTCGGGATAAAATTGTGGGGTTAGTACATGTTGTAACGCTGTGGCTACTTTGTTAGAAAATATTATAAAAATGTCTGACTAAACGTACCGTACTTTTATTTTTTAACCGTCACAAAAGTACCTAGCCGCACACCCCGGGCGGGGCGGATGATGTCTCGCCTCCCGCCGGGAGCCAGTAGAGTATCATAATAGGGACGAGTAGTAGACGTACGTACGTACTAGCGCGGAAGAGCTCTGCAAAGGTACAGTACGCACTAATAACTACTCCGTACTACCGTACCACCCGACCCCCTAAAATAAATAAATAAGGGTTGGTACAGTTTGGACTTTGGATTCTCCCTTATCGCACATTTTCAACTAACTGCAATATAAGTATAAAAAATATTGGCATGATGCATCGAACTTTGATTCAATCGTCACCAAGACTTCATCGACGACGACAACAACAACCGCTACTCCTCATTCTTCTCTTTCTCGTCGTCCTACAAGGAGTCCTCCATATTCAAGCCTACACACTCTCCTCGAGTCCCCAGTCAAACAACAACAAGAAGAAGCCCAGCAGCAGCACTAGTTGTAGCACGAAGAAGAACAGCATCACTGCTCCAAGTACTACTCGCCCCACTACCGTTCCTACACACTTCTCTCCTTCTCGCAAAACCTTTCTTCAACAAGCATCCTCCCTTTTGACGTCCACCGTCATCCTTCCCCTGGCATCCTCCACCTTTCTCTCCCCCTCCCCCTCCCATGCCGTAGGACCCGTCAAACTCAAACTGCAAGTCTTATCCTATTCGGCCAAAATATGCCCCCCGGACCGTCCCATCCCCGGAGAAAAGGCCATGAAAGGCATGAAAGGCCTATGTGTCACAGTCGTCGCCAACGTCCTCGACGAAGCACCCAAGGAACTGGACAAGGTGGGAGTGTACGGATTTGTCGTGGACGGTGTCACGGGTGATTCTGTCCTGGCCAACAATCCAGATTTATCCACCGATGCGGGACAGTTTGCCATGGTGGAAAGTATCACGCCCAAGACGAAGCAGGTGGAGTTTGAGTTTATTGCGGCTGTTCCGAGAGAAAAGGATTTGAGTGAGTTTGAGAATGGGATTGGGCCGTTGGAGTTTCAGGGGTTGAGGGTGGTGAGTTATCCGGGAGGGCAGCAGTATGGTGCCGTGAACCCTTGTGAGATGAACGAGTTTAGTGAAGAGTGTGAGGCTTGGGAGGAAGAGAATGGTCCGTATCAAAAGGGTGAATTTATGATGAAGAGCAATGCGAGGACAAAGGGTAGGTAGGTAGATAGATAGATAGATATGTAATGGGAAGATAGATTGATGATGGCATGGATTGAAGATACAAAATACGCTTGAGAAACAACATGCACGTGGATGAGAGACGACAGATGGTAACAGATAGAGAGGATGATAAAGGAATTAAAAATGTGACAAAAATTCCAAACTAGGAAGGAACTAGATGAATGAATCAAGGTGTCGTGCTTTGTTTAAAACTTACAGTAAGTTGATACTCTAGCTAGATACGGGTTATCTTTTATTCCATATATATGTACCTTATTGGAGAAATGAATGTGTGTGACGTACGTGCGTACTTGCACGCACTTACTTGTGTTGTGTAATACGTAGAGCGTATAAAATATTTTTTTACACAAACACAAATAAAAGATTTCGTTTGTTTTGCGACTCCAAAAACATGATCCTACAAAGCCATCCCACCGCCACTTTCTTCATCCTCATCCTCACCCAATTCATCGTCCTAATCCATCAACTTCCAATCTCTCACGCCGCCTTTACTCTCCTAACATTCGACGTGGACGGAACGTTGGTCAAAGGATCCGGTGAAGCCACCGTCCGCAGCGCTCATGCAAGATCTTATTCTCATGCTGTTTCCCAAATTTTAAATCAGGGCCAACCGATTCCCCGTGTCGCCGATGTTCTTCCAAGAGAATTGTATCATGGTAGTACGGATGGGTTGATTTTGTTGCGTTTGGCCAGGGCAACTTTGAATTGCAATGCCAGTAGTAGTGATAGTAGTAGCACTATTAGTAGCAGTAGTAGTCACGACCACAGCAGTCACTTGGGCGATTTATTTGATTGCATGTATGACTATATTTGCGAATTGGATCCAGAGGAAATTGGAAAATACATTTCTCCACTGCCGGGTGTTATTGAACAGTTGAATGTTCTATCCACCCTGAAAGAAAGCGTCATGTGCGGTCTCGTCACGGGAAATGTCGAGGGCATTGCACGGAAAAAGATGAAAGCGGTGGGTATTTACGATACTAAGGCTTTGAGTCCCCCGTGTCCTTCTCAAAAGGAATGGAAAGGGACGCAAGATATTGCCTTTCTTGGTGGATTTGGTTCGGATTATTGCAGTGGTAACATTGATGATTTACAATACAATCATTTGGATAGGGGAGAACAAATTGCCATTGCGGCCAGACGATGTCAGAATATTTTGATGCAAAGAAAAATTGAGAATGGGAATGAGAATGATGATGGTGGTAGTGGAGATGAAGATGCTGATGGAAAAGCATTAAAACGACTGGTTCATGTAGGTGATGCACCTGCCGATGTTTTGGCAGCAAAATGGTTTAGTGAACAACAACAGCGACAGCAACAGGAGGAGAAGCACAGCATTTGTGTGGGAATGGTAGCTGTTGCAACGGGAAGTTATTCGGCAGAGGAATTACGGACATTGGCTGGGGAGACAATACCCGGTGTGTGGGAACCGGTTGTGCTGGAAAAAGGAATGGCAGATGCAGATTTTTTGAAAGCATGTGGTTTAGTGTTATAATAGCATATTGGTATAGCGTACATCAGTGCACGTGGTGATAAATGATTCATTCCTGCATTAGCAAATAATCTAATGACACTACAGTACAAGTAGTACCAAACATTTGCATTTTAGATTGCTCCATGAGACTTACAGTATAGGTTGGGGTTTCATCAAATCATTCTTGGCAATTGTTCCTAAAAGAATCTAAAATTACATAAGTGACTGCTATTGTGCACCAACGCGATTAATTGGATAACGAAAGAGACCTTTGTGATAATGCATCGCATGTAGAGAAAACCTAAACATTATTTTGTCAAGACCAAATTTTATTCATCAAGTTTTTATGTTTGATATCTCTACTCTTTGGATGTTGTGAAATGCGAAATATTTTTGCTGTGTAGGTGAAACGTGAAACCTGTTGATGCTGAAGAAAGTTGTCCGTTGCACCCCCTCTATGTATGTGGGGATGGCATTTTGTGCTTTGTGTATTGTGCATTGTGCAGCATGTCAATTGACAATTAACGATTCAAAAGGATAACGGATGACAAAAGTGAACAAGGACAGAAGAAGGACGAATAGAAAGTCGACATGAAGAAAGAGTGACAACTACTACCTATAAATGTGTGTAAAAATCAAGAAACAAAAGCACGCATCTGTATTAGTAGTACTAGTTCATGAATGTTGTGTAGGTCCATTCTAACTACCACAAAATTGAAACACTACTGTTTATTCTTGACAAAGAAGCATTGCTGGCTGCTGGTATCTCCTCTCGCAGTATGATGTCACAGCAATGCACTAGAAGTAGAAAATGCATTATTCGATGCATGGCAATTCTATTCACCATGAGCATTGTGTGGATATTGTATCATATTCACCATAGTGGCGATTTCTTGGGTAGTGTATTTATGATGGATAATCTGCATGCCGATGAGACGACATTGGTGGTATTTAACACGAAGGAAGAAGAAAGAACAAATAGAAATCCTGCAATTGAAGTTGATGTATCAAGCATTCAAAATGCGACGAGCAGGGGGGATAGAGCAGGAGGTGCAGGAGATCAAGACCGTCTCACTGTTGACATGGATACTTTGGCACTGCAGCTAGAGTCAAAGAATGAGAGGAATACTGAAGAGCGGCAGCGACAAAGCCTTGAACAAAATGATTCCAAGAATGGTCGTGACAATGAAAATAACCAGGTAGAACCCTCGAGTAGGGCGGAAGGGACGATGAAAAATGGTTCTTCTTCTTTGACACAGGACACAAATTTTCAGCAAATCTCCAATTTTACTGGTGACGAAAATAACAAAATGCCAACACTGCGCCAGCACAAAGCAACCAACAAATTTGCTTACGTGTATGTCCTTGCAGGTGTGGATCCAGAAAGTATCATGAAAGCAGGTAACCTGTACAGTGTTTAAGTTTCCAATGAATTCCTAAGAATGGTCAATTCTATTGCAGATGTTGTTGTATTGATACGTCTTCACAAGGATTCCAACGCAACAAGATTAAAACCTGATCAAGAACACTTATTACAACAAGAGGGGATCAAAGTTAAATACATCCCGGGTCCGCCAAGGGTAGACAATTTCTTTACGGCTGTCATGGAAAAATTCCGGATACTTGATCTGACAGAATACAATCGAGTCATTTATCTGGATTTGGATACATTACCAATGTGTAATTTGGACTACTTGTTTGTCAACTCCGTGGGCCCAAATCCTATCCTTCGGGAAAATGTTATTCATATCGGACCGGGAGAGCCAGCCCAGGGAGGGTTTTTCATGTTGGAACCAAATCATCAAGATGCCAATAGGATCATGGACATCATCAATGAGCGGTATAAGGTTGGAGTGAAATGTAAGAAAGAGGATGGTTGGGGTCATAAGATATTACCACCAGACCATTGGGATTCTATAGGACACCAGAACCAAACGAAATATGACTTTTATGCAGCATGTGCCGACCAAGGATTGCTTTATCACTGGACGAAATACGTGAAAAAATCTGTTAGTATTATGCATCCGGAATTCATCGAAAATTATGGTACTTTAAGTGAGGTAACAAATGGCAGCAATTATATCAATGCTTCTACTATGAGTATGCTGAGTAGATTTGGATGGGAAGCTTTAAAACAAAACAAGATAAACGGCCAACCCCAAAAGAAATCCAATCTATGGTCCTACGATGATATAAAACACTTTTCTGGTCGCGGAAAACCTTGGAGGGAAAACATGACGAAACTCGAGTGGTTGGGAAATGTCACTCGTGGTGATAACAAATTTATCATCAATGGCAGTACACCCTCACAGCAGGTATTCGAAGAAGCAACTTGTACGGCATCCAAAGCGGATGCGACGAGACTATGGTTTGAGTTGTTGGTAAGGGTTGTGTCAAGGTTGAAGTTAGATATCAATATTACCGAGTTTCAATTTGTAGACAGCTCTCTTGGATTTGCTTTCGTGGCGCGGCAGTTGAAAACGTCCAGGGGACATTTCCATCCACGATGGTTTGGAGATTAAACGTGCCGATGATAACTTTAGAGTACAAAATATTGTCTAACTAAAATTTATTATTGATGATGTGGTGGTTCGGTCTGAACATCTTCTGCGCCATGCATAATATGGTAGCACACTGGGTCGGCACTTATTCTTGTACTGCTGACCGACAACTAAAAATTAGCTCCGGCCATGACAAGATCGTCCATAAGAACTGCATTTTTGATCTGGATATCGTAGAGATCATCCAAATAGCCCTCAACTTCATGGATCATCTTTGTAATTTCTTCCATTTGGGGATTCAAATATTCTTCAGCCATACTATTTATACTGAATGAAGTATTCAAGAAGTGGTCAGCTGCTGGCGGGGGCGGCATTGGTGCTGAAGTATTATCAGCAACAGCAGCAGCGAAGCAACTCGCTGTCTTTTCATCTTGTTGATTCGCCTTTGAAATGATGAGCATTTGTTCTTCTTGGTCGTCGTAATTTTGGTGCTGCATTTCCTCATCCTGTTGATTTTCTGCTTCGTCTTGAATAGTTGAAGAGAAATAATCGGAGGAGAAAGAATGATCTCTTGTTCTTGGCAGCACTTTGTCCGTGATTACTACATCTGTCCTAGCAACTGCTTTTGTTCTTTGAAAAGGAGACTGTACCCCCTCCTCCTCGTTTTCAAGCTCATTATGATCCTTGTCGTAACGAGAAGAAGAGATAGAAGATCGCCCAACATTCATCCTCATCTCATCGCCTTGTTGTTTTCTTGTTTCATGATGATCTTCTTCATGATGAGGAAACTCCATGTAGTAAGAACTTGGATTCTGTTCTCTCGTAGAGGAGAGAAAAGTCAGAGATGGTGATTCCTCTGCCTCTCCTTGTCTCGTACTGTCATCATGCTGGTTAATTCTTCGTAGTACTCCTTCTCTATCAGCAGTAGGAGTAGCACTTGTTGTCATAGTACTACTAGCCGTGCTGCTGGTATCGCGAGAACGATGATGATGCTGCGAGGATGGGTGCTTGGTGTAGGGGCTTGTTACCGAATCCATACTCTTTTGAGCTCCATGAAATACGTCAATGTCAATCTTTTGGCTATAATGTTCATAAGATCGATTTGAAAAAGAAGAACGATTGTTGTTACCCTCGCGTTCTTGCTGATTTGTCTTGTTAGATGGCGGCGGGGACCACGAGGACGACGATGATGAGGACGAGGATTTCTTGTTGTTCGTGACCATGGGAGAATCAAATAGATTCATACTCAAGGAATCAAGAAAGGACATAATGATTATGATACAGGCCGAAAGTTGATCTTTAAAGGTTGGTGGACTATAATAAAAGTGTGTCCTCTTTCCGCCAAAATATGGTTACGACGTTGAAGGGAAGATTCATTTTTTTAAAAAAGAAAAATGAAGGAATATGGCGCCAACATAATAGTGACATCCATCTAAAAGGCCATTTACGACACTATTCAAAACATTGTTCAATATACTGTACTGTACGCAAAAGTTTTCTCTTGACACAAAACCAGCAACACATGAGCATCATTGCTCCTCCTCCTCCTTCTCGTCCACAGATGCATGCTGCGTACTCACTTGACAGAGCGACGATCTTTGCAATGCCTTTTTGACAAGATCCATCTCAGAAGCATCCAAATATGCCCAATCTCCAGGACGTAACAAGCCGTTCTTGGATGCACCATTGGCACTATCTCCTCCTGCTCCTCCTCCCAGGTGTATTCCCATAAATTCGACTCGATGCAACTTGACTACCGTAAAGCCCAAGGCCTCCATCATCTTTCTTATTTGTCTATTCCTACCCTCCATCAAAGTCATCTTGCAACTGCACGGTCCCAATCTTTCCACCGAGCAGGGTTTTGTTTTTGCCACCAGTGTATTTTCTTGAATCGTTTTCCCTTTTCGTTGGGCTACTGTTGTTATAGTAACACCATTCTAAAAGTAACCGCACAAGTGAGTGCACAATCATTTATTACACAAAATATTTGACTTTTTGTTTCGAAAAGGCACAAGCTACTTACTCTCAACCGTTCTAGATGTTTGTCATTTAGCCTTCCATCCACCATGACCTTGTATACCTTGGGTTGCTTCATCTCACCTCTCAAGACAGAATTAACCAGCCTTCCATCAGATGTCAAAATGATCAAACCAGTTGTTTCCTTGTCCAATCGACCAACGGGGAAAACTCTGTGACGAGGAACGTATCCATCCCTCTTTATGGCATAAATAATATTCTCTCGGATCCTTTCGTCTGTTGTACAAGTCACTCCCAGTGGCTTGAAATATTTTACATATTCAAATTGTTCTGTTTTCAAATTGTTACCAACAAATAATGATTCTTGTGGTGTAGATTGTTGATTGGATGATGTGAAAGAATTAGCAGTACCGCCGCCATTTCTGCCAGGCACTGCTTCTGATGGAACATCGAACCCGTTCATCCTTTCCCACCCCTTGACAACTTTTCCATCCACTGCTATAATGTCATGGTAAGGCACTACCATGAACCCTCCCTTGTTGGCAACTGGCTTACCATTGACGGTGACTCTTCCGGATGCAATGAGATCGTCTGCTTGTCGTCTTGAATGAGTTTCTTTGAAGACTTTATTGAGTCGAATGCTGCCCTGGTGCTGCTCCTCAACTACGGTGGTTTTTTGTTGAATAGTACTTTTATTTGCTGTCCTCGTCGACGATTGCTGCTGCTGTTGCTGGTTACTACTTCTTGTTCTTCTTTTAGGAGGAGCAGCCGAAATTTTTCGAGCATGCTGGGCATTCTCTTCTTGTTGCTGCGTTTGCTTTTTGGACAGCAGAGACAGTTCACCAAGCTTGTTGTAACTAATACTATTCGAAGTGGTAGTACTGCCGCTGCTGCTTGTTGTTCCTACTATGCTCTTATAGTAGTATGATGTCCTTCTGCTGTCACTACGAGGATAGTAGGAGTACAGCAAGGATGGCAGTTCAAGAAATGAAAATGACTCAACCGCAAGAAGCAACAAATAAAATGTAAGATATTTGCGGAAACAACATCTTGTCATGTCGACTTTCGTTGCATGTAGGTACTAGCTGGCTGCAGTTAGTGTTTCGACTCTCTTTCTCTTTTCTCTCTCTCTCTCTTATCTCTCTACGAAATCAAGGAGTGATAATTGCAATTCTGTGATTATTTTTTGGGCGTTATGCTTTCAGGTTTCTGCTGTTGTATGTTACAACCTACAGTACCTACCTACATGGCAGTGTACCTTACATGGGTAAAGAGTACAGTAGTACACCCAAGAAAGCGCTGGTTCAATCTTCTTACCATACCATACGCAGTGTACATGGCTTAATACTGCCCCTAAGACTCAAATTTTCTGCCACTTCAATGGGAGTCCTGCAACCAACGGACTCCTCTATTGAATGCTCTGTCTACACTGCGAACACCTAAATAAAACAATGGTCATACTTGAACCAACGGAAAAGGGTGGTATTCCAAGACACAAAAATGAAAAATGCATAGAAGAACCTGTGCACGATTTAGGCAACACGATGCCACGATCCTCACTTGATAAAACTCTTGTTACGATGGGCACAATAACAATACAGTACCGTTACTATGAAACCAACTGGAAACAATCGAAGCAAATTTAATGGTTTGAATGGTGTGCACATCAAAATATTTCATGTCATCAGCAGTACTAGTTCTGCTAGTACTCTTGCTTGCTCCTGCATCCTCAATTACTACGAGCGGCGATTAGGTGTCTCGTGGTCTCCTCGTCCTCGAGGAGTGGCACTCCTCGTAGTTTCTTGTTTTCCAGAACAACTACTAAGAACGACAATGCACAATGCCAGCACAGGAATTCCATTCTACAGATACAGCCCCCCATGGTCATCCTCATGGAAGTATTACTACAAGATTGTTGCCACCATGATCCTAATTGTAAGATGTTTGGAAACAATTCATGTTAGTAGTGCTTTTTCTTGTTGTGCTACTACTAACAGCATGACGGCGGTGACGAGGGTTGCAAGAATAGAAATGGTACGATACATAGCTACCAATACTAACAATTCTAGGTACAAGAGTCTGATTAGTACTAATAGAATTCAAGATCGCCAAAGGAGCTTTGTTCAAGACATAATAAACGACCACAGCAGAGGTACTGCATTAGTGCTAGTAGATGACAAGAATACAACAGCCACAGCGGTGGCTAGTCGCCACGAATATCAGCACAACTTACTGGTAGTGAAGCAGCATGTGGCAAGAAAGGAACAACAACAAGAACACCAGCTACAAGAGGAAGATCAGCAACAAGATGATGATGGGGAAGATCCTGACATGGACAATGTTACGATTAATGAAGGGACCACTTTGAATGCACTTTTACTAACTGTTTTTGGATATGTCTTCGCTGGAATAGTTGTCTTTTCCCTTACGGTTTACCTACTGCATTACTTTAGACAAAGATGGAGAAGAAGAAGAAGAAGTAACAGGAGAACACGAATGAGACAACGAGGAGTAGTAGCAACGCAACCATCAAATGAAAGAGGATATGTTTTACAACAACAAGAGCTGGTCGTTACCACGAGTTCTATGACCCCTAATACTACTAATCATCAAGCGCAAATACAACCAAGAACCATCCCCATGGGAGATGCTACTACTACGACTAGGATACCACCAGAAGCTGGACAACAGCAGCAGTACGAAGGTAGCGCTACCACGAGAAGTGGGAGAAGAAGGCAGGATTTCTATGAACAAGGGGGTCTATCTTCACCAGGAGATGTTGTTCATGTAGGTCCATTTCTTTTCCCCCGTGAGATGATACTACGGCAACATGATGATAACGATCTATCATCGGACCTGGAAACAGTAACAGCAGTGGAAGACCTTATATCAGAGAGTAGCCGAAGCAGCGTAAGATCAGCCACCGCAACAAGAAGTATGAATGACGAACAGATGAGTACCGCTGCTGTTATGAGGAATACAAGAGACCACGACTAGGTCGTCGGCCGGACAACGACCACTTGAATTTTCTTCTTGCTTGTTCGTTATGAACTTAGTTTTAGTACTAGCTAGAAGTGATACTAAGTGATGTTACATACATGATGCATTATTTCTACAAAAATCTCTAACATGATTTATTGATTGGCTCTCTGCAAGTTGTTACAGCACAACTAAGATATTGTATGTTGATACAGTATTGTTATTTGTTATTTACTTTCTTCTTTTGTTTCGTTTTGCTTACTCAAATTACGGTGTAGATTAACTAACTGGTGGCACTTAAGTATTACCAGTACTGTGTACCAGGGCACAAGTACCCCAAATAAAAAATAGTTGTATGCATGTTTCGTCCTCCATGGGATTGTATTTTTTAAAAATATAGAGGGTAGTGTACTACAAGTACCAGGTACGGTACACATTTTGTCAAGTGTATCGTGGAGGAGAACTTTATGTCCGTAGTTTTAGGTAATTTCGTGGTTAGTTGTTCTAAAAAGATAGAGAAAAATAAACTAAAAATCACCCTTCTTTCTATTCTCTTCTTGAGTGTCTGACGCTGACGGGACCTTGCTTCAACCCCATTTTTCCGCTGCTTGTCTTTGGGCCTGTTACCGAGCAGTACTGCAGGGTCCTACGTATCTACAACAGTTCCAGAGGCACCACCGACCAGGAGAGTACAGCTGCTGGTGCTGGCTCCAAACAATGTGTGATGGGATGCATCACTGAATGCAACGCGTGACCGTTCTGTAATTTATACAGTGTTGTAGCTGGTATGAAATGTATCTGTTCTGTAAGTTCCCGATTGCGAACACCCCAGTGAGCAAGCCGCAAGCAAAAACTGCACAGAAAACAGCTGTGCAGGATTACAACTACTAACAACACCCCTAAAAATTGTACAAATATTACGACACCACAAACAATTTCAGGGCCCATTACTTAAGCCCCACTTAAGCCCTTGCCCAATATTGTTCTTCGTACTGGCTAAAATCTAGGGCTACTTAAGCCTACCCTAGGCCTCTAGAGATTGTTCCTCACACCCTTCCATCAGACGGACTACTACTGTATCAGGTATTACAGATTCACCATACACAGTGTAGTACACCATCCATGCTGCTACTCTGGTACAGTACCCAATACTACACACTAATAATACCACCCATCACCCACCACCGCCTTTTTCAGTTAATAATATTGCTTCTGATTTACTTACATAACTACGAACCTTACGATTGCAAACCAAAATACTACCAACGGAACAGAACCAAACTATCAAAACAAATAAGCAACAGCCAAAGAAGCAATGAAACAGACAAACCAAACAACTACACCAAAAAGTACAGTGATAAAAACCAAATAAAACTCAATCAAACTAAAACTAAGGCTACAAAGAAGGACTTAAAAACTCACTATTTCAATATTGATCGTTGACATGTAATTATTAGTGCCCACATGTAAAATGCTACTACTAAGCTACTTCCAAAACAATAACAATTGCAGTACCAGCCAAAGTACCAACCGGCCCAGGAGAAAGCAATAAATCCACAACCAACCCAGGGGACAACAATGAATCTGCAACTGGCTAATCATACAACACTGGCCCAGGTGGTGGGAACAACAATTGTAATGTACTACAATAATTAGAAAAGTAATTAAACAGACTTGAACTATCAGGCAACGGGTGCATCAAACAATTGCTGCCGCAATACTAAGGTAAACAATAGAGTTCAACTATCATCTGATTTGTGGATGAACGACCTACTTCATAGTTGTTATGGAAATGAAATCAAACAACAACCAACCAACTATTATCAAACACTGCTGCCAACCAAACAACTATCATCAACTTACTAGCAAATAACTACAACCAGACAAATACATATGTACCAAACAAACAACTAGGAACCAAACAAGTAGTATGAATCAACCAACTACTACCAAACACACAACTACCAACTAAACGACTATCATCAACTTACTGGTGAACAACTACAACCAGACAGCTACATATGTACCAACCAAACAACTAAGAACAACTGAATAGCTACAAACACCAGCATCAATGAAATAGAGCTAATTGTTTAGCTAGCAAACAGCAGATCAGGTGCTGGCAAAACAAACAGAAACTAACTATCATTAGTACAACACAATCAACAGTTGCAAACTGAACAATTGTTACCAATGACACTGCTACCAACCACAAGACAACTATCAAGAACCTAACAACCCTAGTACCAATGAAACAGAGGAGCAAAGCATGCTGTAGAGACCAACCAACTACTACTGCCAAGCAAATATGATCTAAACCATGTATAACAGATTACCCATTCATCGCATCTCCCGTTTACGATCAGTACACGTTTATACGCACGTAGCTGATAATATATATTTAAAAACATGTAAATAAAAAGCACAACACACATACATACATACTCCGCATATAAACATTCGACGAACAAGTTCTCCATAGACATTCCACTAAATCCCCATCCGTCTTGCACACCAACAATCGATTACCAAATGCCGATGGACAGTTCAACACTTTTATATCTAAAACGATAACAATGTACATCTATTCAATACATTACAATCACGTTTATCACAACACAATGTATCCAACCCATGCAAGATTCATTAAAACAGTAATAATTACTAATAATAATCATTTTTATTTATACACGGACCTTTGATAAATCATTTATAGAACAAACCGCAATACTAATTCACAAAATACATTCCCAACCTATCCCCCCAACATTAATATTGCATCGCCACTTCCACAATGTTATTTACTGAGAGTTAATATTTGCAACGAACAAAAAAATCA
Organism: Chaetoceros muelleri; assembly: GCA_019693545.1. NCBI lineage: Eukaryota > Bacillariophyta > Thalassiosirophyceae > Chaetocerotales > Chaetocerotaceae > Chaetoceros > Chaetoceros muelleri. The sequence goes on from JAAMXU010001435.1 coordinate 35,049, forward strand.
ACAAACCGAATTGAAAGCACTAAAATGTAATTGAATGTTACAATAGATAATTAAAAGAATCTACTATCCCAGGCACCTCCTCATCTTAATATGATAGTCACCATTCCACATTCATGGACAAGAAACCGATAAGTTGGCCATAAGACGAATCATATGGCTATCTCCCTCCTGGTTGCATCCATCAACCCATGCAAAACCACCGCCATTCTCACCCGAAGACGTACCCACATCACCAACCAACGTTGTCTCCTCCTCCTTGTCACCCCTATCAAAGTTAGCAGTGTTGACGTCCTCCTCAGTCACACCATATGCTGTCATCCTCCTCTCCCTCTCACTTCGTGACAAATCAATCCAATTCCAGCCTCCTTTACATCTCCTCTCCGGAACCAAGTCTTCATCCCTCACCACCGGCTAAGTAAACAAAGTAATAAAACAAAAATTTAAATCAATTAGTATAGAGAGAAACAAAATAAGAAATGGAAAAGGAAACAAACACACGTACCACGTGATCCCAACCCCAACCTCCTCCTGCTCTTTGTGTTGCTTTTTCTTCCTTGCTTGCAACATAAATGAAAAAGTCTTTTGTCGCATCAAAGTAACAAGAACATACGCCTGGTTTAGACGTGTCCCTATTCGGGTCTCTGGTTAAAGAACAAGGAATAATGTCATAACCGTAGTACATGGTTGGAAATGAAAATATTAAATTAATGAACATAGGATGTGATAATAAAAACTTTCACTCACCATGCAAACGATGTCAATTTATGCATTGTGTTTCAATATTTGGCTGTTGTGAATGCCAATGAGTACGGAGAAATAAAACTTATCCGTGCACTAAAGAGTCAACCATAATTCAGCGACACAACACACTCCCTATGTAACCCATAGTACATGACGTCACAAAGGTGCACCGGATGTATTGCGTTTAATTCCTACGGTGCACCTCCCCAATTCAGCACATAGTAACGTCACAGATAACACTTCCTGTGTCTTTATACGAAACAATTGAATGAGTATTCAAGTGACAATTTTCCCTCACTTTTCTCCAATATCCAATGAGTGTTACCTAGAAAGATATATTTTTTTATTCAATCGCCTCCAACACTATTCCATACCAACATGAATAATCTTAACTCTCTTAGTAATTGTGATAAAAACGTCACTGGAACCAATTTATTGTTGGCGCAGTTACTCCTCAGGACCACAGACGATACGATGAATATCTCTGATAACTCTGCTTTGCTTTCTATCGTTCAGTCCCTTTCGAAAACTTCAGAGCTGTACTATTCAAGACCAACTCCCCTCCAATGGAACCTTGATTCTAATGCTCATGCACGGGCAGTAAGCGATAGTAGCACTAGTAGCACTTGCAACTCGTCTCTATCCTTGCCTTCATCAGTACATGTTGCAGATGTTACCCATGATCAATGCGTCGCTCAAGAGCATCCCGCATCTCATGGGGTGTCTGGAACTGCAAATGAAACCAACGTGACATGTGGCGTTATGTCGGAAGACCATGAGGGTACGAGCTCTGCAACATCTCCCTCCAAGGAATCATCAAGAAAACGACCTCCAGGAACTACAACAGAAAGCACGCCAACATATTATCCTTCCAAGAGACCTACACCAATGGATCGAAACGACACTGGCTTCCATGAAGCCATCACCAATCTTGATATGTTGGGCGAATATTTCAAGAACACTTACAACGATCAAAGAAATGTCAAGGATGACAACCACATTTCGATGAATACCACTCCACAGGGTAAGATGAAACGTATTATGTTTAACCCATACATTGTAATGATTCCAACATTTATCATTTCTAACATGTAGCACATGAAGACATTTTTCATTATGTTACTAGGCTGATCGAATTGTGTGAATCCGAGGAGTTACCATACATGCATCAATCACTTGTCATTTTGGACAATGTCATGGATATGTCCAAAGACAACGGCGATACTTCGCATAATACACTTAGTAAAGAGGAAAATTTCCTCATGAATAACAAGGTACTACGGTTGATAGCTGTGGAACGGACTTTCGACAAAGGTCAAGTGTACATTGCATCAGGACTTGGGAAAAGATACCATTTTTCATCGCCCACAATTTCAATTCCTTCCCTGATTGACGCGCTTTGTTATGCAAACAATTCGATATTGAATTTGTGTTTGTTCCACAGTCTGATAATTATTGTGTAGTAAATGGTGTCATTGACGTTATAAACAACATTGAGTTGAATGATAGTACTTGTGTGAAAGAATGCAATGACATTTACGATGCATTAATTGGAAATAAATCTTCGTTGGTTACCAAGTCCCTAGGTTCTTCATCGAAGAGATCGAAGCATTCGTTATCGATAGGACTGCAGACAATGCATTCACATACCCAACAACTCGCGAGATATTGTATGTTGAATCATTCAAAGCCACATGTCCCCAATGTGAGGAAGTATCCCAAGGTTATTGCTGATACAATAATGTCGATGTATTGCTTTGCCAGTAATGTGATTACCCAACTTTACAATGGCACTAGGGGAAACCCATTCGCATGCAATGATAGTGATGCCAATATTGATGAGTTTATTCAGAGGAAAACTCTGCGGAAAGACCTTATCGATTTCTTTTCCAAGGGTAACAATTGTACTATTGAACCGGACACCATGTTTGAATCATCATCTATTCAACCAACAGCATCACTTGGCTTTCACACAGATTCCCTGAATTGTCCCAAAACGGATAAAACAATGGCTTGTTTTGTACCCATCCCCTGCAAGGTAGAAAATCATTATTCAAAATGTCTTTCATTTCTGTACTACTCAAGGAAATGTGTTTCGGATCATGTGAAGAGGCTATCTAAGTTAGAATCATATTTGAATGATCGTGATGCTAACAGATTAACCAAGTTATGCATTAAAAGCAGGATGCATCTTGGCGGAGTATTCGATTATCAGGGCTCTCTCTTTGAAGCTGTTCCTTCTTTGAATTCTATCGCTGCGGAGTTACAATCACATAAGGGTCACTGTTGTGAAGAAGTGTCCAGGAGGTACAGAATGTCCAACATTAGGTAATGGGAGTTATTCCCTGTTCGTGGCCAGCTTATTGATCCCATGCAATCGAATCTGATGGAAACAGTGATTTATAAATATTGATTTCAGTGAGTAACTTGCTCTTTAAATTTTATTTCTTTGCTGTTGTGTGTAAATTTTCTAACTTTCGAATTTTACACATTCCAAGTACGCGTAGCCATTGTTTCGCGCAAGAGTGATGCAAAATTCTAACTTTAGAATTTTACACGTTGCTGTATGTGTGCATATGAGATACGTACATATTACCCCTCGCTGTCGAACCGTTTTACTTATGATCACAATTCTAAAAACAAATCTTTCCACATACTCCTGGGTTTGAACATTATTATGTTCAGTGGTTCGACATCGTGTTCCTCATCTTCACCGGCAAGACCAATGTCATTTGGAATAACGAACACTTGTGATGCAACAGATTCAATTTCGATTAATCGCAGGTCATCTTCCAAGATATATATCACAGCAAGATTGGACCTTAAGTGAAAGCGTTTACCTCTATGGCTAAAGTTGTCTCCCGTTACTGTTTGTATAATGGCATAACGTCCTCCTATTTGAAGAAATTCATCCACATGACGAACCTGTTCTTCTCCAACTTTATTGAAATTCTCTACTTGACCAGATGCAATTTTGAACATCAATAACACTTTTGCTGGTAAGGGCTCTGCATAATCGTCCCATTTCACGGTGACCCAGTCATACCATGGTTTCTCTGAGTTATAGTATGGATGTGATCGAATGATCTGTCTATTGGGTAACACACATTCCGAGAAGCACTGCAACGTCCCGGAACTGTGTAGTCTACCCCCATTTTTACTGTTCCATATTCTAGAGGCTACCTTTAAATACGTGTCATTATCCATTTGAAAGCCATCAATTGTAGAAAACACTTTGTTTGGCCAACTATATATAAGCTTGTTGTGGTTATCAGGATCGAGAGATAGTGGGCACAACCTTGCCTTGAAGTGGAATCTGTTGTCTGGGTCACCCACCAAATGTTCGATACCCTCCTCGTCTTCATCATCCTTATCAATCTGGAAATAATGGTACTCTGCAGCATTTCGGTACGACAATGTGTTGTTGTATGCTAATACACGTTCGGCTTCCAGCACTGTGGACATTTCAAAGTATCGCATAGCTGTCTGTTTTCCGAGACTAATTTGTCACCTTTGGGTTCTTGTCGTGAGGTCTTTACAAAAATGTTTCCCATAGTATTCAGGACGACCACCATCAAATTTAACTGCGCTGCCATGCTTGCCGATGTTTCGTGGAAAATGAAGTAGCTGATGATATTTGGTTATTTTCCATTGCATTCCATGTAGGCGAGGAAAATACAATTTGATTGCATGCATGAGGTCTCTAGTTTTCTGCAACGCCAATGACTTGTTACCATCTGCATCAGGGTCAATGTTATGTTTCACATGTTTCTTGGAGGCTAACCAATCGTTGTAACACAACATTCGTTCCAATACTCTAACTTGTTGTTTCAGTTCCACAAAAGCACTTTCCTTCTCATTTCCTGCCTTTGGATGATCATACAAGTACTCCACGTAATGGGAGCTCATCAGGATGCAATACAAGGAAAATTTTTTTCCTATTTGCTCATATGCTTTCAATTTTCTGACTTTTTCTAGTCCACCACGAAAGGGAGAGATAATGGGGAATTTTAAAGACGGGGGTAATCTCGTATGCATTATCATATACGATAATACATCATCCGTGCGTGTTTGGGAATTGGCTGATAGACCAATTGGGTTTAAGTCACCTATTTCTTTCGTTGTGCCAAGATCGAATGCATGAGTCTTCTCGGGAAGAACTGCCCCAAATATACCTTCAGGTGAAGCTCCAAAATCTAAATTATTGTGGCATGGGTGAAGGACATGGTGAAAGGATCTGGCATTCAATTCTTCTTCGGTATATCCCATCATTTCCTGTTGAGTATAAAAATTACACTCGTGGTAAGGATTGTCCCCCTCTGCAGTAGGCACATCACAGTCTCTTACCAGGCCTCGAGTGTTGCTGTGTGAACTGAATTGACCACATAGTTTGTCGTGCCCCTCGCAGTCTCCTATGATGAACTGAATGGGAAAAAACATGGTGACTTCCTTTGGTTCTTCTCCGGCTAATGTCAATGTCCAGTTCATGCCTGTACTTTGTACATAGGAAAGTTTCGAAAAAACTGCGGAAAGAACTTGATGATATTCATTTAGGGCTTGGTACGGAGATACCTTACCTTTAAGGTTACCTTTATAGTCAATGTACGCCAGTGGTCTCCACCATGCTTGGGGTTTGTTCCTAACAGATCTTTTAAAAGAAGAGAATATGAGTAAAACGGGCTCTTGACTGAGATTTGTGAATTCTCCATTTGCTACACCATCAATGAACAGAATCAATGGCCAGATAACACTGCAATCCTGTAGGTGAGGATAGTCCTGTTTAATCTTCTGTGCAGATTCTTTCCACCAAGTCCCTGAATTTACATAAAGGGACTCGGTGTTGTTTTGGACTAGCAAACTTCAAATATTCTTTTCCATAGAGTCCTTTTGAAACTAGTTTGAGCATTACTTTCCTTCTGGGTATGTGACTATCAATCAAAGAATGATGAAACGCCCAATCAAGCACAGTGTCAAATGTCTTTAGACTACTGCCATTACCAATAAGTCTTTGGTACAAATCCATCACCATTTGTAAGTCAGTTGGCAGATGGAATTTTGACATTTGTCTTCTTCTTATCATATCTGCTATAGATTTGAGACTGTCTCTCGCAGCCTCCACTTCAACATCATGTTCCTCTTCTCCATCAGATACGGAATTTTCATCTGATGATGAACTTGGTAACCAGGAACCATCAATACTTGATTCGTCTCTTGCACTTCTGCTATCTTCATCTAAGGACCGGTCTTCACTTGAGGTATCCATGTTGTCGTTCAATTCAAAACGTACGACTGCCTCCTCCTCATTATAATGCTTCATTTGTTCAGTAGGGTCAGCAAGAGAAAGACCAAATTCATTTGGTGTCGATATTACTTGGTTCTTACATAATATGCTGCTCAGGTTAGATTTATGTGGAAATGAATAAGTCGCATAGCTGTTGAAAAATGTACTATTCCTTCCTCCACCGGGTAGGACATCTTGCTGGCCAGAGTGGAATGATAATGTGGAGATCCTTTCCTTTGATGGATTTCCTGAAATGGGTGGATCTTGAACAATAGTTGGGTCCATGTGACCCAAATTGTGCGTTTCTAAACATTGTTTCTTCACAGACATATGCTTCATTAAGGAAGTGTCATCAGGGAACTTCATATTACACCCATTGCAAGTTCTTATTGCTTCCTTGCACAATTCTGAGCATTCCATGTGCTCTATCAGAACATCCAATGATGCTTTGTTTAGAATGAGGCCACATTGCTGGCATCACCTTTTTTTCTTAACTGCGTATGACATTGTTGGAAATTTTTGGTTTATGGGATATAATTGGTTACAAGATAAAAATGACTGCCTTTGTTTGGTACCTTAGTAGTCACATTGCAACAAAGGTGGGATGTGGTATGAAGAAAATGTGAGTACATTTCGCTTCCGTATTATTTCATTTATATTTGGGGGGAATTTAGATATTTGTCTGACAAAATAGCCATTTGAAAATTTTGACTATCTACTGATTTTATGGCGCGTTACATATGCCCCGTGGGAAAGAAATGAGTAATGGTGCCTTTGATGCGACAAGTGCCTCATAATTTGTCATCGTCACTACTTTTTCTTATCACCATTACAAATATTTGAAACTTCCATTGAATAAGTCCGTACTTGTCTAATAATGAGCACTCCTCGTCCACCATCATCTGTGCCACCATCACCTCCGGCTGGCGATTCTCTCCAGGTAAGCTATTTCAAAATTTCATGGTTACTTTCTTTGGGTAAGAGTTATTCATTCGACTTTTGTTCCTTATGTTATTCAGGTAGAATTGAGGAATAAGTTACTTGAAATTTACTTAAATGTTAAAGAGGATGAGCTGGACCAGGACATTGATACACAGTTAAAGATCTCCCTGAGAGACGCTGTGAACTATCATGTCATTCCACAGGTAAAGTTCCTTTGTCATGAAACGACAAATATTGTTAGGGGGAACTTGGAGAGAAGAAACCTTTTGTCTTCTTTTCCTTCATTTTGGATGCCTGACTTCAGTAATCGTTCACAGGATGGAAAGGTTGCCCACATCATTGTCAATAGGTGTGGGATAGGAAATGTCAGTCCTGAAGAGAAAGCAAGGTTTTGGGTGCGAGTTAGGGACAAGGTGAGGCCGATAATCAACAATTATCGGAGTAACACCGCCAATGCTTTGAAAAAGAATGTTTTGCAAGGTTAGTTTATGTGATTTATATATTGGTTCGTACGCAATGTTGACTTCTAACATTTTATGTGTTCTATACACTATTCCAGGTTTGAAACTAATGGTTGACTCGGGTAATGACGACGATGAATATGAAGAGCCCATGCCCGACAATCCACCTAGTAATGGTGGGCAGGCCGAAATTGACGCGTTCTATTTCAAGAAGCATGCTCCGGCTCTGTCGCGAGTGCTATCTTTCATTGAGGAGGATGATGTCAAAGGATTGTTCTTAGATGAAGCCGCCTTTGCTTCTTTCGTCTACAACTGTTTGTCAACTACGATCAAGAAGGGTACATGGAGGCTTGGTCGAAACAAGAAATTGGTTTCCCACCTCTTTACTCCCTGTGATGAAGCTCTTGCATTACTCATATTGGAAAACAATGCCAATGGTATCAGGGATATCATTGCCAATGGCCGCCCTGATAACAAGAAAAAGATCAAAACAAAGTATACATGCAGAAAATACTTTGTCAAAAAGGGAGATGATGGAAGAAGCGCCAAGAAAAGGAAAAGGGACAAGTCCGATGGTGGGCAGGGATGGACAAAGGCTGGGCAGAGGCGCTATAATGCCTTGATTGATATTGTGAAAGAGTCCAGGGCTGGTAGTCTGCGTATTGCTCTTGAAGAAAGGATTAAGGACTCGTATATCATTAGGCAATCAGGCAATGATGGGGAGGGTAGCGATGGGGATGGTAGCGATGAAGATGAATCCGACGATGAACCAGTATATGTATACACTGGAATCCCAATTTAATGTGTATTTACATTATGATATTAATTGTTACTTTAAATTTGAAATTATGGATTTGGTTAATTGCTATGTTTCTGGTGATTTGTAATTAGGACTATTCATACTCATGGATCCATTCGAATGTGAATGTTCATTTCCATTATATACTTGATTGGGACATAACAATTGATTTTTTGTTAAAAAGCGATGTTGTGATAATTGAATGTATATTTATTTGATGCGTGATCAACCGCATTGAGGATATTAATTTAGATTGTAAATGAAGAACCTTATACAACATAATTACCTAGATTGTTTTAGTTTTTCATGTGTTGCATTCTTCGGATGTATTTGGTTGATGCGTGTGAAAAGGGTTAGTACTGGTCTATGTTCGTTGTGGATTGATATTTGAAGCGTCGATATTTACTGACTCTGTTAATATTTCCTATGTGAGAAACGTACCTTGAACATAAATATTACCGTACATTTGCTGCGTAGAAAAAAATTCACTTTGGACGTAGATGGGAGGTGCGATGTTAGCTACTACACTAATGTACCACAAGAACTACCAAGAACCAAACAAGAACTATGAACCAACTACCAACCAAACAACTACCAACCAAACAACTACCAACCAAACAACTATCATCAACTTATTGGGGAACAACTACCAACCAAACAACTACATATGTACCAACCAAACAACTACCAACAACTGAATAACTACAAACCACAGCATCAATGAAATAGAACTAAATATTTAGCTATGGCAAACATATCAGGTACTGGCCAACAAACAGAAACATACTATCATTACAACACAACCAAAAGATAAGTACCAACCAAACAAGTTCAGCACCATTCAAATAGAGGAGCAAAGCATGCTGTTATAGAGATCAATCAACTACTACTACCAAGCAAATACAAACCAAACCATGTGTATCAGATTACCGAATACATTGCTACTGTAGTACTAGAACTACCTACCAAACAACTGCCAACTGCTGAACAACTGCAAACCAAACAACTACCAACAAAACTACTACCAACAAAACAACTGCAAACCAGCCAAACAACTGCAAATGAAACAACTGCAAACCAACCAAACAACTATCTTCAACTTACTGGGGAAAAACTACCAACCAGACAACTACATATGTACCAACTAAGCAACTACCAACAACTGAATAACTACAAACCACAGCATCAATGAAATAGAACTGATATTTAGCTACAGCAAACAGATTAGGTGCTGGCCAACAACCAGAAACTAACTATCATTACAACACAACCAAAAGATAGGTACCAACCAAACAACCTCAGTACAAACGAGAGGAGCAAAACATGATGTTGAGACTAATCAATTACTACAACCAACAAGCAAATATGATCCGAACCATGTGCATGAGGTTACCCATGGATGACTAAGCTACTACCAACTTATGCCCCACTACTATTTTCCCTACAGTCCAAGGAATATTATGTGGACTGCTTCTTTTACTACCAACCAAGTGTACTACTACTGACCAAACAGAACCAAACATGTAGAAAAAAACAGCTATCCAATACCCCTTGCCACATTGGTCATCCTTTTATAGTTGGGGCATGTGATACTAACGATTCAACCACACCATAATCTCACTGTTATCCAAGGCAGTTTATTTACATATGCCCCCAGAAACTAATTGTAAATAACGTTACAAATTAGCCACACCATCCAGCATAACTACTGTTTATTGTAGGACATTTCTATACATCATGGGTCCAGGACCAAGAGCAAGATAGACACTACTACAATACTAACAATAACTACTATTCTACAACAGTACTAACAGCCCAACCAAGAAACAACCACCAGTATCAAATATCCAAGCATGTTGCAACTCAAATTTACTGTACTACCATGTTGTTACCAGTATGAAACTACCAACTAAATAACTCCTGTCCTACTAATGGAAGTCATTGGCAGTATAATACACATGTGTGTACTATTGCTCATGAACAAAAATCTGTGTGCCCTGCCCCTCACATTCTATATATAACAACTAATCTAGCCCCCAGATATTGAATGAACTTACATCATACTACTGTATTCAAGCAAGATACTGTACATACGAACAATAAAAAGCTACCTAGCTAGACTATGCGAGCTAGCGAGCAGCCGTCCCGCCTCCTTGTTGTATCAGGTGAGGGTCCTATCAGGTATTATCAATGATGTTAATAACTGGTGAACAATCTAGGTAACCTTAATTTACCATAGTAGAGTTTAGTATGATTCTACATGTATTACAAGTCAATGTAGAATCTACTGTGTATATCTGCCCTAGATACAAAGAGTAAGAGATACAGTATCGACAAAACTTGACTTCTGACAAAGTACAAAATGAAACCCCATGTTTGTTTATTATCCTAGTTCCTCATCCTTTCCTACAAGAAATTCGAACTTGTTCCTCATATGAAGAACCAAGTAGAGAGTCTTCCATGTCATGGCAGAGAATCTCCTAGTATTATTCTGCCCTAAAGGGAACTTAAACAGATGCTCCACTGCCCCATATAACCGGGTGGCCTTGACTGGACTATCAACACTACCATCAAGACTAAAATTCGCCTAAGATTGCTTCTTTCCCCTCTTCCAAGGTCTCACCAGCACCAACTCTCTGCTCCACTATCGTCTGCTTGAATCCCTTCAATAGATTACCCATTCTCGTGACAAATTCAGGCGGAGGATCAATGTTTGACATAGTAAAAATATAAGTAATAGATGAACAAGTACCTGAATACAAGTTTGTTCTCTTTTTGTTGTTGTCATGTAGGAAGCTGCAACTTTGTAGGTCATTAGAGTCATATCAACAGGACACAGTTCAAGATTTGTCCTCTGCATCTTGTCCAGCCACTCTTCAATGATCAGCTTGTTCCGTAACTGCTTGACAAGCTTCTCCTTCAGATAAACTCCTTAGGATCAGATTTGATACCTTCACGTGAAATAATGTATCCTAGATACGGAATTCCACCAGGACCGAAACTGAATTTATTATCCTTGATCTTCAGTCCGGCTTCTTGAATGCAGGTGAAGCAAGTATCCAACTGCTTCAAATGATCATTGAAAGATCTTTTACTGATGACCAAAATATTGTTTACCTATAGGTAAAACATTGTAACGAAATTTGCCAAATTTGGTAACAACGGTAGTCAAATCATTGGCTCCAGGTGTCAGCCAAATTGCATTATATCCCATGTTCAGATCCAATGCTGAAGCAAATTGGAATCCTTCTAACAACTCTTGAAGCATATTGGCAATATGTGGCAAGGGATATGGCTTTCTTTTGATTAATTTATTGACGTGCTTGCAATAGTCAGTAATGAAGTGCACTGTACCATCCTTCTTTGGAATAATGAATATAGGCGTTCCCCATTCTGAGTCTTGCAGCCACTGGAGTTGGAAGCACTCCGATGTCAAGAACGAAACACAGTAACTCTTTTCTAAAAGTTTCCTTGTTCTTTTCTGGAACAGGATAATATCTAGAGCTAACCGGCTTAGCATCCTTGCATACTAGCTCAATATTGACTGGATCAGTATTCTACCTTCCCAGTGTTCCATCAAACAGCGCTTCATACTTCTGAAGAAGCCTAGTAAGCAAACTGAGTTGCTGCCGTTTGTTCAATTGTGTTGCCTTAGCCACCACTTTTTTCAAATTTGCCTTGTGGTAATCACTGTCAAGGGGTCCTATCAGTTGCTTTGGCTGTGACCTTTGGTTCTTCTGAATGTGCTATCACCTGTTTGATTTCTCTGGATGAGATATCAGCTCCTCGTATAGGGAAATTGCTGTTTTTCACAGCGATTGATCTGCCATTCGTCTGAATGGTGTAGTCCCTATATTGAACATCAATGCTCAGAACATTGCAGAGATCCTGGCCAATGATCAAGTCATAACCTATTCCTTTTTATCACTATCATCTATAGCAAAGCGATGTCTGACACCATTGGTTTAGCTAAACTAGGGCAGGCTAATTCCTAGCTTGGCCTTGTAATTTGTATAGAAATTTCCACTTGCGACTTTGTAGGAGACTCTTCTTGTCTTCTGTAGCTTCTTATTTTGCACTCCATTGACGAAATAGCATCTAATAATACTATGGATGGAACTGGGATCCACAAGAGCAATCAGTCTACAATGAACAGTAGAGAAATTGTTTTTACTATGGTGGTCATTGACAAGAGTCAGAGGTTTAGGAATATCCTCACATGTCTGGACTGCACTATTTTCCTTTTTAGGACTGAATAAAAACAAACCTACTTATGCTTCCTTACGGCTATGAACAAATCTGTCCTCTTTGCCATGGTTGACGCACCAATCACAATACTTGACTTTCTTGGGGCTGCCCTTATTGGAGGCATTGCTCTGGTGCTTCTTATCCTTCTTTGGGATACGACCAGTCAGCATTGCTTCTTCTTGTTGGTATTGTCCTGCCTTGGTCACTGTATGGTATTTTAAGCATATAAAATCGAAATTTGATATTTACATTTTGGTCCTTCAAACTTAAATGATAATTCTATCTTTCTCTTGTTCTCCCTCCTGCTCTCCTCTCATTACAATTGGCTGCGACTTTCGGTTCTTCTGAACGTGCTATCACTTGTTGTTTGATTTCTCTGGATGACATTTGTGATCGTCAAATAGGGAAATTGCTGCTTTTCATAGCGATAGACATACCATTCATCTGAATGGTACAATCGCTATAGTAGTGAAGATCATTTCCCATAACCTTGCAGAGATCTTGGCCAATGATGACATTGTAGCCTATTCCTTCACCATCGTTATCATCAATAGCAAAACGATGTCGGACTACATTGGTTTGGCTCAATTCGGGCAAACTGATTCCCAGTTTAACCTCGTATTCAGTATAGAGCTTGCCCCCCGTGACGTTGTAGGAGACCTTGTTCTTTTGCATTTTCTTGTTTTGCACTCCATCAGCAAAGGAGCATTTGACGATGCTGTGGGTGGAACCGGGATCCACTAATAGTAGTGCGATTAGTCTGCCATGAACCACAGAGAAATCGTTCTTACTACAGTGGACATTGACAAAAGTCAGAGGTTTGGGAACATCCTCAGATGTCCTATCTACAATACTCTCAGTTTGAGTACTACATAAAATACGATCTATGTTTGATACTAAAATTTCAATTGAGTGCAAATTCCTACTGATTATTTTATCAAGGCAGTTCACACGCCTGTTACTACTCTTATTTTTAATCGTTTTCACCTTTCCACTTTTTTATGTTTGTTTTTATGTTTATTTTTCTTTTTATTTGGTTTTGTAATACTTGATTCTTCAGACAGACAATGATCTCCATCCGACTTGGGCGCGTATCAGAAAGTCAGAGTCCGAGGAGTAATCGGAGGAGCAGGAGGAAGAAGAGGAATAGTAACAACGTTTCCTCTTGTGGCTGAAGCCACCATTGTATATCTTATTGATTCTACGCTACTTCACCTCAGGAGTGAGAGGGAATCATCCCTAAGGATCTTCTTGATCTTATGCTGCTCCTTCTTGAGAGCATTGAGCAATCTGCCACATCCACTCTTGGATCGCTTCCTCTGATTGCCTTCCTTGTTGGCAGCCTTCTTGAAGTTGCAATCTGCTTCATTGTGACTATGAATGAACCTGTCATCCTTGCCGTGGTCGGCGCACCAATTGCAGTACTTGCCCTTCTTGGCTTTCTTGGAGCTGCCTTTGTCAGAGGCATCACTCTGGCACTTCTTAGTATCCTTCTCCAGGATGCGACCAGTTTCCACTGTATTAGCAGCTTTGAGGTTCCCTTTCTTCTCAAGGGATTCCGTGAGCCTCTGCTTCTTGGCTCTTTCCTGCTGTCTATCCTCCGTCTCAAGACAATAGAGTTAGTCAAGGAAAGTCTCATTATTGACCATGCGGTAATCTTCGTCCTTCTGATCGAGCTTGTCCTGCATCGATCTTGGAAGGCCGTTGCGAATCGCAACATGAAGACGCTCCTCAATTGGCCGATTGTATAGCATATGCCACTTGGCCTCATACCATGCCTGATTGTTCATCGAAGGCAGCTGCATGTAATGAAGATAAGAGTACATCTCTAGAACACAGTCATAAAAGTCTCTTATAGCCATGTCATAGGGCTTGATAATCTTGTTCTCCAGGTAACGAACGTGTTCGTCAAACACAGTCCGATGCCTCACCCACATGAGTTTCCCCATCTCGAACCAACAGTACAATTCCTATTGTTGGCAGTGCTCATCAGCACTGGATCCAAGCTTCTTCTGATGAAATACGTGCACACCGCTGAATTGTGAGTTAAGTAAAGTTAAGATAAGACTACTT
>JAAMXU010001444.1:0-28058 GCA_019693545.1 Chaetoceros muelleri
AAGTACGTTTGTTATGGCTTTTTTCGTTAGCCAAAACAAGCTGTGTATTGTGTGTATGTTAGATGGAAATTGCACAATTTGACTGACAAAAAAATGTAATTCAAAGCAGTGTTTCAGAATGTTTTTGCAGTGTTTTTCTAAGTACTTACCTTTTGAAATAATCTATTGACATGACTATTATTGGTGGCTGAAATAAACAAAGTAAAGATGGCTGATTGTTGAAAATGGAATAGCCATAACTTGGTTCTAATGATTTGCAAATATATAGTGCAATAGAATGGGTACAGATGGCTTATTGTTAAAATAAATAGCATTCACAAATACTAAAAAAAAATAATGATGTGCAGGGCATGCAAGTGTTTGGGTTAAGAAATGGTGAAAAATGATGTTGATGCTGAAACAAAGAAAGGCGGTATATTTATTATACTTACTGACATGGATTTAGGAAAAGCAAAAAAATATGATGATGCTTGATAGAAAAAAAATAAAAATGTGCATCCAGGTGATTGTTTATCTAGACTCAACTGAAACCCAACTGATACAAGATGATATAATTAAGAGGAATTTAGAAACTCAACCGCCACAATAAAATTCGCTTTGTTTAGTAAAAGGAGTCAGTTGAGCTATGTATAATATATAGTGTGAAAAATTATGATTTTTATTTTTGTTCCCCTCTCTGTCTGAATAATTCATGATAGTATCATACATTACATGTATCAATCAAGCACTTTCGTAACTGGTTACCAAGTTCTTATTACCCATAAACTATCATAATGAGAAATGAAATCATAGAAGTTCAGCAAACACATAAAATCATAACCTTGCTCTAAACAACAGTATCATGGTGATCAAGAAGATACTTGCAGTAGCCTGCTTGTTTTTTTGTGAAACGAGCTGCAAGTTTTTTTCCGACTCCATTCACAATGAAATACTCCCATGACATAATTGCAATCGTGTTAAACACCATGAGCACAATCAAATTGATTCTGAATCCCATAGGCATCACAGTTGTGTTGAAGACATTATTGATTGGAATTCTGGTATCAGTGACTGCTGGGACAATATTTTCATTAGTACAGTTCAGGCGCCATAGACATGAGAGCTTGCTAGGCCACAGTGTTGCAAGAAAATGCACAATGGTGTAAACAGAGGCAAGAGTAACAAACACATAATTTTTCCACCAAGATGCTCTATGAGTATAACCAAAATTATAGGCCATCGCTGAGCTGATGTACTGATAACCAGTGACAATGAATAGAACAGATGCCTCATAGTTATCTCCAATTAAGGTGATGTTGCTGATGTCTGTACTATCCCACTTGCGGCAATGATACCAATCTTGCGATGCGAGCAATCCTAGACCAAAACATGTGAAAATGAAATTTAGAACCAATACCCCCAAGGAACTGAACATTGTATGTGCTCCTCTAAAAAATAAGTGTTAAAAGATTGTCTATGAACAGATAGAAATTGATGGGGATAAAACAAAGGACTTACAGAAGAGATGATGTTGGACGTTTTGGGGACAAACAGGTTTCTGCATGAGCAAGCGATAGGGCAAAGGCCATAGACATCATCCAAATACCATCCATAAATACCCAACACCATTCATGAAATGTTACACTGAAATAAGCATTGGCAATCTGGTTGATAGATTCAACTTGTCCGTAGATGATCATATATTTGTATGATGCAAGAGCAGATGCAAGGGCACATCTACCCTCTTTCAGTACCTCCACAACTGACATGATTGACTTGTCTAGTGATGTAAATGGGGCAACAACAGAGGCTTCGGCATCACTAAGAGCAATTCCGATATGGGCTGTCTTCAAGGCACCACAATCATTGCCACCATCTCCTACCATGCAACATGTCGTTCCATTGTTGACAAAAGTTTCAATAACTGAGACTTTGTCAAGAGGAGTACAACGACCAAACACACGGATATATGGTGCTAGCGACAAGGCATTATCTTGAGATTGCTCATTGAGAGTTGCCCACACCTTTCCAGTTACAGCAAGTGCAATTTTTCTGTTCTTAATCTTGCCTACAGATGGCATTGGTATTACTTCTCCATCTTCATTGACCCATGAAATTATACCAGCATTATCTACAGACTTCCCGAAAATTATTTCTTGATCCTGCTTTATGAGACCTGCTTCTCTGGCAATATTGATGCCTGTTAGAGTATTATCGCCCGTTACCATAGAAGAAATAACATCACCTGCATCAAGTTGCCCTAAAACATCTGCTGTATCTTCACGAAGCTGATTCTTAAAATTGATGAAGCCTACAAAAGTAAGTCCATTCTCAACATTTTCACGGGATAAGGTGACTACAGACTTGGCGTCATAAATTAGTTCCTTCATTGCCAATGATATCTGATAAATACCTCGTTTGGCAGCATTTTCGAGATTAATGTGAAACTTCTCTGGAATGGTCTTGGGTAGGCACAATCTCTCGACACTTTCTCCACTACCCTTGACAAAAACACAGACAGTGCCATCACTACATTGAATAATTACACTTTGGGTCATGCGGTGATGATCAAACTCAAATCGTTTCAACACTTTTACAGTGGTGCCATCGTTTAGCAAGACACTGATAGTTCCATCTGCTAACTGAGAAAGAGCTGTTCCTGTCGCGATAAACATGTTATGATCCACATGATTTCCAACTAGCAGGCCTTTGGATGATAAATTAAGGTTATGACAAGTTGCCATTCCTAGCAATAAGTTCCCACTTAATTTAACAGTGTCCACTGTACCATCATAAGAGGCACCGATAAAATCCAATCCCTGTTTTGTCAGTGTACCTAAAGGCAATTTTTGAGTGAGATGGGAAGCATATTGTGAAGCACTGTGTACTGACTGCCAGAGTAATTTACCTGTTTTATCAAAAAATACCCGCCTGACTTTTCCAGCAACCAAAATATCTTCATTATTAACACATGCAATTCTCTTCCGTGCCAAGCGATCATCAGAGACACCGACACTGACAGTGAACACAGTTGGAAGAAGTGGTGGGAGTGATGTTCCAACCACAAACCTTATCAAAATTACAAATAGTTTTATAGATTATGAGTCAGACTGTGTCAAAAATGGAACGAGGAGCACACTTACGGATTGATACTTACATTCCGTAAAACCATTCAAAGACAAAGTCATCCTTGTAGAAACTAACAGTGAGAGTGAAGCCAAATATAGCGTACAAAGCAAGAATTCCAACAACAACTTTTACTTCGGTGTCAAATTTGAATTGATGGCGCTGGTAAGTCAGGATATCTCTCAACATTTCACCTTTTGAAGTATGTGAACCAGTAGAGAGGACAACTGCCATGATTCCCTGTGCTTCAACAATCTGAGTACCAGCTGATATAATATGTCTCTTGTGTGACATGTAACTATAAATAGTATTTCCTTCTGCAGAATCAACGGCAACCTTGGCAATAGGGGTAGACTCTCCAGTTAATGCAGCCTCATCAACGATGATGTCATTTCCTGAAAGTATGAGCATATCTGCGTAAGCCATACCAGGTTGAACAACCACAATATCACCAGGCACAAGTTCGGTGTGAGAGACTGTATTAACAATGCCATCACGTAAGATGGAGACGTTTCCCGTGACTCGAGTTATACGATAAAGATTTCTCTCATTGCGGTAACGGAAGATGGAGACGACGAGACCTCCTGTGACAACAATGATTGATTGGACGCATGCCATATAGTAATACCTTAAAAGCAAAACAATTGTGATTTGACTGAAAAAGTACAAATATCAATACATGGATCACTAACTACATACCATAATGGGAACCATGTCCAAATCATGAAAACCTGGTAAGTGTAGAAGAACTTAGAGAATTCACTGATCATTGTTACGAGAAAGACCGGACGATTCATTGGGATAGTGTTGGAGCCAACTACACTTCTACGTTTGGGTACTTCCGCAGACTCCAATCCAGACTTCAATCGCAAATAATCGTTGCACGTTTCTCCCAGCAAAATAGAACCTGGGATGAAGAGTTGACTTTTTTCATCAAAATTGTATCGGCGCAGACGAAAGAAAAAGTGACGAATACCGTTCTCATCAATTTGCACAGGGCAGTAAATCAAATCAAACTCTTCATCACTAGTACGTGTATCACAGTAAATTAAGGACATGATACGGGTCACTGCACGTTTCACTGCCTTGATTACTGCCTTGATAGATTTCACCTTGGAACTCGCTTCTTCCCCCATCCTTTCCTTGACCTTGGGTGTCATAACAGCCACATGTGTAGCACCACCAAGTGTGCAGCGACGATAGAATACAGAGCGAATGGATATCGGCCACTTGAGTATAATCGTGTAGAAAAATGCAACTCCCCAAGTAATCTCGTGAACTTTAAGAACTTGCACCTCATCTTCAAAAATGGGGCTGAACCAAGCAATAGCATCCTGCTGAATGTAGTAAAAGATTGTCAAAAGGCCAAGCAAAATCTGGTAACCAAATAAAGTCATCATTGTGAGAAAGTAGAGAAATAGTCCAATGTTAGATGTTACGGAAGCAAATCCCTGATAACCTGTCTGCGTCCAAGAAGTCTGAGATGAATCAGATTCCATCATTAGCGGCTTTGTTGACCCAGATACAGGAGCAATACGCTGGTTGAAGTAGCACCAAATAATCATGGTAAAAGGAACGAAGCAAGCCCAGAAGTAAATGGCTACAAACCCTCCTTCACGTAGTGTAAAGAGGGCAACAGACTCTTTCTCTTCTTTTTGGGCACAATCTGTCGTATTTTTGTAGTACACCCCAAAAGCTGATTTACAAGATTCGTAGTCCAAAACAACCTTGGGGCTGAAAATCAATGATTAGGTAGGTGCAGTAGGAAAACAAACAAAACTTTGTGAGATACTGGGCTTCACATAAGTCTTTACAAGACCATTTGGTATGAAGACCACTCAAACACAGACAATGACAGTCATTATATAAGCAACAAGAGGGGCACACTACAGGAGCACTTACCAAATAACAGGTCTACAGTCAGGACATGGAGACTCAAAATCTTCTGTATTGTGCAAGGCGTTCGCAATAGAACAGTCTTCAGCACAACTGCCGTCCAGGCAGAGGTTGGTAAAGAGTGGACATTCAGAACCAGTGGGGCAGGCTTCGCCCTCTGGCATACACACAACAGGACAGACTACGGTAGCAGGGCAGTTGAAAGTTCCATCGACACAGGTGTAAGATGGGTCGTTACCAATTAGATCGCCCAAGTTGCATATTTCCTCAGCAGCAGCAAAGGTATCACTGGTTAGGAATTGATTTTCGCCGAGGAGGAGGAGGAGAAATGTCGTCGCTGTTACACCAACGATCCTTTGGAATTCACGCACCATTCGTAACTGCTAGACCAGTCAAGGGAGAAAAAGACGGGAACGAGTGCAAATTTATACAATAACGATATAAGACCACCAACAAGGTCAATAAAGACAGCACAGCAATGCTATGCTGTTAGACGAAGATACAAGTTGTATCTATCTTTTTTATGCCGCTGATTGTCGAGATAGTGAGTGTGTGACAACAATTATTCGGTTGGGATCTGCATGAGGCTATTTGAAAGAACGCATTACAACAATAATATATGGAGATCTACAGGAAGACAGAGAACTTGCAGTTGCTTACTTCAAACAAGCACAAATATTGATATAGATGATGGATCTCGACTCTTGACGTATTCATTTTGTCAAACACAGACATAAAGTAACTTTAGTCCTATATCATGTATCATCTTCTACTCTCTCTTACTCTTTAGTGTAGAGTATGATGTACACTCGTATGCATGACCAATCGGTCTTTTGTAGATAGATGGGAGTAGAACAGCCATGACCGCATTCGTCCAACAGCCTCAAGCGGCATCCGATGAAACTGCACATTTGATTTTAGATCATTTTACAGAGCTGTACTTTAGGGTTTCTTCTTTCTCTTCCTATCTTTCTAGTACTCTCGATCTAGCTCGGTGGAGTGAGTAACAGCGAAAGCTTTTGTAGGAGCGAGTACAGTAAAGGGTATCAATACTAACAAGATGTAATGCACTAACATCTAAGATGAATAATGCACTGTGTAGTAATATTGGAAGTCGTTCATTGAATATAATCGCCATACTATAGCTCATTTATACCGATCGATGAGTTTCAGAAATTCTTCAGCTGTCATGACCTGAATGCCCAGCTCTCTGGCCTTTTCTACCTTTTTACCTCCTTTTTCGCCAACAATAACAATGTTAGTACCTTTAGTAACAGTTGAAGGAGAAGACTTTGCACCGAGCAGATTTACTGCATAGTCCTGGGCCTCCGATCGTGACATGTTACCAGGAATGGACCCAGTAAAGACAACAGATTTATTTTCAAGTGGAAGCAACACGTGGCTCATCTTTGCAGTCATGACTGTAGGGCTTTGACGGATGGCATTGACTCTTGAATCATGAATGGGGACTATGTTGGCAAGATCTTTTGCTGCCTGGACAAGTTCTTTGTTCTTTGCAAAAGATACCAATGACTCTATGATGACTGGTCCTACACCTTTGACATTTTCCTCTAAAACCGAGAAAGCTGACTTTGACGTAGCATTACTGCTATTGGATGTATGTTCCTGGTCACTCATGTTTGCCAAATTGACGGCATCGAAAAAAGCATCAGGAGAAATGTAGGCAGAAGCTATGAGAGATGAAGAGTGGGCACCAATATGCCTAATACCAAGAGAATACAAAAATTTAGAAAATGGAATACCATTTTGTACAATTTTCTCAACGGTGGATTGGAGATTACGAGCAGATTTTTCTCCCCAGCCATTTAAAGTTTTGACATTTTGAAAGAAAGGTTCCGTGTCATTCAATATTTTGAAAATGTCCGCTGGGTAGCGAATAAGTTCCGCATCAGCAAGCTGTTGTAGTCGGGCTTCCGATAAACCCGTAATGTCTAGACCGGCCCTCGAAAATGCATGGACAAGGGCTCCAACTGCGCGAGGTTTGCAAAGTAATTGTGGCCCACTGCATCTTATTACTTGACCAATGCTTTCTTTCTTTCCACTGGAAACATTATCGTTGCCAAGGAGACTATCTGATTCGACAACGATGTGAGATTTTGATTCTCGACTATTTAAAACATCAAACACTGTCCTTGAACCACAAGCTGGACACGAAACAGGTGGAAGAAGAGAAACGAAATGTGTGGTGCGGCATGACTCTTCTATTCTTTTGTCAAGTCGAGATAATACTTGAGGAATGACATCTCCAGCCCTGCTAATCAGTACCAATGCACCCTTTGAAACTCCTATGTCTTCGACTCTGTCTTCTGAATTAATTTTTGTTGCTTTCAGAATTGTCTGTGCAAATTCAAAGTTGTGCAGACTCGCTCGGCTCACATTTACTCCGCCTAAATCAACAGGATCTAGAATAGCCACAGGAGTCAACGCACCAGTCCTTCCAACTTGAATCTCGACCCCTTGTAGCCGTGTTATTGCACATTGCGATGGAAACTTATGTGCTATAGCCCATCTGGGATATCTTGAAGATGAACCTGTATAGAAGGACGATTGTGAGACAAATGACACGATATTGGAGTCTCTAAAAACTAATAACGCGAGGGATGAAAACTCACCCAGTTTAACTCTATCTCTAACAGCAGATACCTTATAAACTGCACCATCTACCTCAAAGTCCAATTCTTGAAATTCATCTTTCTTTTCATCGTTACGTCGATGCAACATCAATTTCTCATGATAGTCAAAGAGAGGTTTGCAATCAAGGTCCACGATTTCCGTGTCTGTACTCAGTACAATAGAATGCGTGATAAAAGGATTTGGACAAATGAATCCCATACCTTCCAAGAGACGTCTCATTTGAATGCCATCAGAATAATATTCCTCTTCTAAATCTAGTTCGCTTTCGGAGTAAAACGCAATAGAATAAGCATAGAAATTTAGATATGATCTCAGCATCTTTGTGGTTTCATATTCTTCCTTGCTTATTTCAACTTTACGTCTCATGAGAATACCAGAAGCAGCATTCCTTGCATTTGAAAATTGTGATGGTAGACGGTCTGAAGTTACAGAAGGTGTGTTATCCTTTGAATTGGTTTGGTTTCGGACCATGTCACCTGATTCCACGTCACGTGCCTTGTTACCTTTTTTTCCCGTCACATCAATGAATTTTGACGTTGGTAGGATAACTTCTCCCCGCACTTCAAAAATTTCAGGATGATGAGTTGTACTAGAATCCAATATAATTTCTTTGGGGATCATTGGAATTTCTCGTACAGAATCCGTGACATCTTCTCCCCTCGTCCCGTCTCCTCTAGTTGCTCCCCATTCCAGTTTATAACTACCCTTTTGTTTATCAACCACCACGTATCTGAGAGACAATGACAAGCCATCTAGCTTGGGTTCAGCAATGATATCGACATTTTTGTCGATCGATTCCTCTTTGCCTTTTATAACTTTTGTCAAACTTTTCTTTACCCTGTTGAGCCATTTGATGGCTTGTGCATTATTCATGGCATTTTCTAGACTTAACATGGGCGCACTTGCAAGATGTTCTCGTTTTCCAGTATTCATAGTTTTCACACTTGTATCACTATTTGCAACGATAGGCCCAACTCTGCCTCCAACTCTACTAGCTTTTGACCCTAAACCACTCTCGATTTCCAATCTTCGAAGCAAGTCGGGATATTGTTTGCATATCTCTGCCTCCCTCTCGGTAAGAGCATCATATTCCTCATCGCCGATTTTTGGTTCGAAGCCTGGTGTGTAATAAAGACGATCATGTTCGCGAATTTGACTTGACAGCGACTTGAGTTCGTTGTAAATTTCATCACGTTCCTTCGTCTTCTTGTTGGTTGAGTCCACTTCGCTTGACATACATCTAATAACAGATTGTCGATCCCAACTGTAGGACGGAGATGGCCGATCATTCACTGAATAGATCCCAGGTGTATTCTTATACGTTTCCCTCCTTGTTGTCCGACAGAAAGAGAATGATGGCAACACACGGGCTATATATCGTCTGCTTCCATGGGATGAAGTGTTTCTGAGAAATCGCATCCTCTGGTTCCTAATAGTTGTGCATGTACATCGTTGAATCAAATATAGTAATGCGATAATGAATTTAAGTGAGCCTATTCTACGTTTTGGCATGGAAGCTCTCAATTGAATTACTGGTTGATGCTTACAGCACAACTGAAAACTGGGCGCTAAAGATAATGGATAATACGTTTAGTTTGTTGGGAAAGAGGAATCTACTTTCAACTTGGAGAGAGCTCTCTCTCTCTCTCTTTCTACTCTCTCTACAGTACAGTAGAGAGAAAAAACGTCCGGCATCCAGGCTCCAGACGTCCAAACTGCCTTCGAGTTCTTGTACAAGTAGTACCGGTACCCTGGTTCCATCCCCGCCCCCTACCTACCTACCTGGTACCTGGTACCGTGCCTGGATGATGGGTACGGTGGTGGTGGGTACTATTACTACTACCCAAGATTAGACTTGTACACGTACCGGAGTGCGGCCGTGCGAAAGGCAAACAGATCACATCAAACAAGTCATCAAACATCACAATTTTAAATTTTATGTACAAAAATATTAAATATTATGGTACTCATGTACTCAGTTTTCTTTTAACTTTATCTATATAGTTGTTATGAACGCCTACTTACTACTCGCCTCAACCTCAAAACCGTAGCTCTTTGCATCAAATTCAAAAGGATCGGGCCAAGTTGCAGGACCTGGATTTGCAAACATATCACTCCACTCATCGCCGGTGGGTAACTTTGAATCACATTTACTTAGAACTGTAAATTCTTTTGGAACCTCATCGGCTGATCTCAACAGAGCCTGTACAACAGCTTGAGCAACAGTGTGCCTATTGGAACGGTCAATTTCGGGATATCCTCCAACTGCACGGAATGCCTCGAGCTGTTCACCAACTTTAATTGCATCCTTTTCCATCTTTTCCTGGTTTGGCGGCTTTGGATTCACTGCATCTCCAACCAATACCTGCGCTCCAATACGGTAGCGATCAAAAGAGCGCTCTTTCAAATCCCTGTAGTTTTCCAGAGACATCTAGAGTTTAACATTTACAACAACGTCCATATGTCATAGTATGTTGGTCCACAAAGAATCATTATGAAATGGATTTAAATTATGCTAGTAAATAAACAATTGCTACTTACCTTGTAAATCCTTTCGTCGAGACCGAGTGGTTTCAGTTCGTCGGACCCGTCAATACTTCCTCCCAAAAGACTACCAAATCGTATCAAAGTCCCTTGATTGCTATTTCATACAAGTAAAAAGTTATCAGATAGATGGAAAACATTAAAACATACCATAAATTTGGAAATGTACCCTTGGACTGTCAAAAGTACCATCATCATCACTTACCCCTCTTTCATGACAGGATGACTCTTGTAAGTTTTCGAGAATTTATCCCATACTTCCTTTTCTTTTTTGTCATTGTTGAAAATGGGCATCCATCCCATACCTTTCTCCTTATTAATTTTTCCACTGATGGGTACACATGCGATTGCTCTCTTAATTCCTTCGGGAGTGTAGACATCGCGATCTTTCCAGTCCAATACCGTTCCAATAATACTATCAGGAAGCACAGCATCTTCGGCACAATAGACGACACCTCCTATTTCTCCGTAGTAAGGCTCACCAGGATCCGGGATTCCTATAATTGCATCCTTAATCAAATCTGGATCGTTGACATATTGCACAAAACCGTCGATCTTTTGTTGAGGTGCGACGATGATTGGGTTGAGCCCAGCTACTTTCGCTGCCTTGGCAATGTTAAGCTGTAGAAAGCCAGGTCCAATAAGGAGGACTGCGTCACCTTTGGAGAGCTTGCTGGAGGATGAAGCATTTAGACAAGTTGCAGCGAGACGTGTTGAAGATGGGCTATTTTGAACAACAAATGCGTTCACAGAAGAAGAAAAGAGAGGCAAGGCCAGTAGGAGAGCGGAGCAGGTCTTCATATTTTGACTGACTGACTAATGTCAAGAAATTTCAATTGATGTACACAATCTATCAATAGATAGGGAGAATCAGATACTGTAGTAGAGGTGAAGTGATTGGAAGAGCAACTTTAATCTTTTCCAGTCGAAGGGCGAAGGAAGAAGGACCAATAGCTGTTGTGCGGTGTACTCCTGTCACTGCAGTACATCACATGCGTCACATGGGCCAACAATTGCGCGAACAGGCGAAGAGCGAATCATCAAAATCTCTACGCAAAAAAAATACTCCGTAATAGATACAATAGATGCATTCAATCACTAAAGGACAGTGCAAAGTGCAAGTAGTTGAAAAAGGCATGCAACAAAGAAGGATTGATAGATAGGGCAAAAAATACTGAAAACTATTCTTTCATACAGTAAAAATCTTATTTTGCCATGCATCTACAAAAGTGACCATCACGATGCCAAGATGAATGCCGAACATTTATATTGTCACTTTCAAAACTGATAGTGTCAAACCCTGGTGTTGGAAAGTATTCGAGATTTCAAGAATGTTTTTGAATTGAGCACTCAAAAATTGAGAGAGCTTTATCAATCTCTTCCTTGCTCACTATCAAAGGAGGTACAAAACGTACAACAGATGGACCAGCAGCAACCAACAACAAACCCTCTGCCATGGCTTCGCCAACAAGTTCGCCAGCTGTAACACCAGCATCATCATTAATTTTAATACCCTTCAACAAACCCCATCCACGAACTTCTGCAAGTATCTTTGGATACTTTTCTGCCAACTTCTTTAATCCCTCTGACAACTGAACACCACGTTCCTTTACATTAGTGAGAATATCATGATCGCTCATGTACTGTGCCACTGCCAATCCAGCAGAGCAAGCCAACGGATTACCTCCATAGGTCGAAGCATGAGTACCTGGGACAAACACATCAGCGGCATCTCCACGAGCCATCAAAGCTCCGATAGGTAACCCACCACCAAGAGCCTTTGCAGAAGTAAATACATCCGGTTCAATGTCTAGATTTTCATATCCCCAAAGACGTCCAGATCTACCCATACCAACTTGCACTTCATCACACATTAGAAGGGCTCCACATTCATCACAAAGCTGACGAGCAGCGGCGAAGAAGTCCTTCTTTCCTGGAATAATTCCACCCTCTCCCTGAAGAGGTTCAAGCAAAATAGCTGCCAAACCTCGTTTTCTAGAAAAAACGACCATAAGATTGCATGAAAATAATAGTAATATACTGTTCATTCCACAAACATATAGACTATTCACTCACCTTCCCTGCTTTTCCAAATCTTCGGGATTGTCATTAATTTTCTTCACCAATTGTTTCAAATCTTCCACATTATTGTACTCCACATATTCAAACCCCTTGACCATTTCTCCTCCATAAGTGAATCCATCGTGATACTTTGGCTGTCCAGTAGCAGACAAAGCTGCCAAAGTCCTACCATGAAAACTCTGCTTGGCACTCACAATCACAGGATCAGTGATGCCCCTTTTACTAGCATGCCTCCTTGCAAGCTTAATCGCTCCCTCGTTAGCCTCTGCTCCCGAGTTGCAAAAGAAGACTTTATCCGCACAAGAGTTCTCAGCGAGCCACGCAGCAAGTTTGGCCTGTGATGGTATCAAGTATAGGTTTGACACGTGATGGACGGTATTAATTTGGGATGTGACAGCATTGGAGAGTGCAGGGTTGGAATGTCCAAGGATGCATGTGGCGATACCAGCTACAAAGTCCAGGTATTCCTTCCCATTGGAATCTGTGAGTGTGCAGCCCTTTCCAGATACAATTGTGAGTGGGTAACGACTAAAGAAATAGACACACATAGAGATAGAGTCCAAATGCCATGAATGATTTTGGGGGTTGATAAGTTCCAATTGATAGATAAAAGGGTACAGTGTACACAGCAAGCAAGTCAATAAAGTTAGTACATGTTCCATATTAATTCGCCACAAAACAAAGCATCACAAATGATGAAACTACAGTCAACAAATGCAACCGACGCACCCATAAGTTTTCTGAACATATTTCTCAAACATTCCAGGGACGTCGTCATCTGGGATATCCGATGGTGCTTTGAGCGCCGTTTTTTCGACCGTGGCATGTAGACTAGTTGCACTCCGATGGCAGGAGGATGAGGTGGACTGCGAAGGAACACTGAATGCCTCAATGTTTTGGTTGTGGTGACAACTACCGACTAGAAGTGTCAAAAGAATGGATGAAGCTATCCTCATGGTGGGTGACTGACTTCTTGTTGATGAAATGTAAAATATTAACTCTCAACTCTACCTTGGTAAGTAAAGTTGAGTGCGAGATGAGATTAACAGTTGATAGAAAAATGAATAAACTTGGATAGTGTTTGGTTATGTTTTGCTTGTTGCTGCACTTTCAAAAGAACTGTCAACAACTCGGCCCTAAATCCTTCAGTGCATCCATCATGCAGACAGAACTCAATCATCCATCATCACAGAACTGCCAGAGACGTATCTTTCTAGTATCTTTCACACATTTCACTCACGCCACGACGGTTGGCTGGACGGACGGGAAGACTGGTGATGCTACGCATTTTTTTCATTGGTTGGGAACAACATTACAATAACTCACCTCCCTCTCTCTTTCCCCTTTTTGTCTCTTCCATTTTCTTGTGCTGGGCTGCCTGGGGGGGGATAAAAAATTATGGGAGGGGGGCACCGGGGGTACGTACCAGGGTACCACCGTACGATGTTTTTCTTTCGAACTCCTCTTCGCTCTTTTTTCCAAGTTTCTCGATTTTCCCACAGTACATCCAGTAATAGTACGCAAATCCTGTACTGTACCACTGTACACGTATCATCGTAGGGTACTACCATACTGTACTGTAAAAATCGCTGATCTCCTCCGAAGGAAGGACGAACCAAGGACAAGGAGAAAGGTCATTTTCCACACCTCACAATTATTGCGCCGATACGAAGGTGTTGAGTTTCAGACATTTGAATACAATTTACTTCCTTGCTTGCTATAACCTCGCTTGAGTTACGGCAGTCACCAACTAAAACAAACCAAATCATAGTGAACAAACCCACCATCATCATTCAATGAGCGTCGTCGGTCTTGACTTTGGAAGCCAAAACGCAGTAATTGCTGCGGCTGGAAGGGGAGGAGTAGATGTCATTCTCAATGGAAACTCCAACCGCCTCAATCCGTAAGTTCTTTTCTGCTTCAGCTTTGTCACTGCATTGCGTTTCTTTTGCAAAGGAAAAGTTAGCGTAGAAGTTCATCGGTGAAACAAATAATCATGGATGGCAAACTGGTTGCAATGTCTTTTTTTGCGATCGTTTTGAAGCCTTGAAAATTTGAAAGTCTAGATTCGATTGAAACCGTTGTTTCTACCCCTTCCTTTTTGTCTTTCATGCTAATGACTCATTCAATTTTCGGTTCTCTTCCGTCTCTTGTGTATTTTTCGACATTGCTCTTCCTGCATCACTGGAACAAAATAGGTCCATGGTAGGGTTTAAAGAGTCCCGTAGTATGGGCGAATCTGCGCAAATATCTGCGAGTTCGAACTACCGTAACACCATTTCGCGTATGAAGCGTCTCATTGGGCTTCCTTTCGAATCCTCTCGTGCACAGGAAGAAATGAAGCAATTGCCCTTTCAATGCATTCCGGTGAAGCATTCTTCTGGAGGTCCGGATTCGATTGGTGTCAGGGTAAATTTCAACAATGAAGATGTTGATATCCCCATCGAAGCAGTGGCTGGGATGTTCATCAAGCACATGGGTAACATTGCCGCTGCAAAGAGTGCTGAGAACTCTACTGCGGACAAGGAAGATCTCTTCCCCAATGACTGGGTCATTGCTATCCCTGGTTATTATACTGATGCACAGAGAAGGGCGCTCTTGGCTGGTTGCCAAATTGCAGGAATTGATGGAGTACAAAGGCTGATGCATGAGCATACTGCGACTGCCTTGGCGTACGGTATTTTCAAGGACATTAAGAAAGAATTCACCAAGGACAAACCTACCAATGTCATGTTTTTGGATATTGGTGCAACCAGTTACTCTTGCTGCATCGTTTCCTTTGAGCCGGGTAAATTGATTGTGAAGACTGCTCAATTTGATGAAAATTTGGGAGGAAGAGAATTTGACAAAAAGATTGCGGAGTGGATTGCGACTAAATTTGAGGAAAAATACAAGGGGAAACTGAGTGGAAAGGTAATGGATAGGCCTAAATCTGTTATGAAGCTCATGACAGCAGCTGAACATGCA
The DNA here is from genome assembly GCA_019693545.1 of Chaetoceros muelleri. Taxonomy (NCBI): domain Eukaryota; phylum Bacillariophyta; class Thalassiosirophyceae; order Chaetocerotales; family Chaetocerotaceae; genus Chaetoceros; species Chaetoceros muelleri. The sequence goes on from JAAMXU010001444.1 coordinate 15,250, forward strand.
AAGAAGACGTTGAGTCCTGCAGGTGTGAAGGAGGCAAGAATCAACCTTGAAATGCTCATGGATGATCTTGATTTCAGTGCTGTTTTGACAGCTCAAGAGTATGAGGAAATGTGTGCTCCACTTCTTGCAAGGTTGAATCCACCCATTCAGGCAGCATTAACTGAGGCTGAACTTAGTCCCAAGGATCTCAGCAGTGTTGAGATTATTGGAGGTGGAAGCCGTGTAGGGTGTGTCAAGCGTGCTCTTGCTGATATTCTTGGTCTAGATGCCTCTGCTACAAATAATGGACTTAGTACGACCATGAATGCCGATGAAGCTATTGCAAGGGGTGCAGCCCTTCAGAGTGCAATTCTTTCTCCTCGGTTCAAGGTTTTACCCTATGAAATTATCGAATCACAGCCATTTCCTGTGAAGATTTCCTGGGAGGGAGATGGATCAGATGTTGCTCCAGTAGAAGGTGAAGAACCGAAAGATTCAGTGGTCATGTTTGACCGAGGATCCAATTTCAATATTGTCAGAAGAGTCACTCTTCGCAGGTCAGGAGAATTCGTCGTAAGTGCATCTTACGATGATTCTGCATCCAAGTATCAATTTCCCGAGAGTGAAAGTAAGGATATTGTTCAATTCAAGATCAAAGCTCCCGAAGGCAATGACAACAAAATTCGTGTCAATGTCAAGCAAGACATCAACGGTTGCATTCATCTAAGCTCTGCACAAATGGTGGAAGAAATTGTTGAGGAGGAAAAAGCTGATGAAGTGATGAAGGACGCAGAAGGGTCGACTGGTGCAGCAGAAGACAAAAAGGAAGAGACCGATGAAAAATCAGCAGAAAAGAAAAAGAAGATCAAAAAGACAAATTTGACCTTCACTGAAAGTCGCCCCATGTACTGGACCAAGGCTGAAATGGATGCTGCTTATGAAAAAGAAGTGTCCATGTCAAACGTTGACCGTATCTTCAGGGAGACAGCCAATATGAGAAACGATCTTGAGACGTACATCTATGATATGCGTGACAAAATCATATCTGACAGTCATCTCGCACCTTTTGCCTCTGAAGAAGAGAAGAATAAATTTTCTTCCCTCCTTGAATCTACTGAGAACTGGCTTTATGAAGATGGTTATGATGCAACTAAATCCGTTTACGCTGAAAAGCTTCAAGCCTTGAAACAGTGTGGAACACCAATTGAATTCAGACAGCAAGAGTCTTTGACCCGTCCAAATGCTATGACTGTCTTGCAGCGTACTATTGAAAAGTATCAAAGTTGGTCGAATTCATCCAGTGGCGATGAGCAGTACTCACATATTACTGAAGAGGAATTATTGAAGTGTCGTGAAGCCTGTGATGTTGCTGCAGGCTGGATGTATGATGTGATGGACAAACAAGGATCACTTTCATCTTATCAGGACCCCATCGTGAAAACCGCTGAAATTAATACAAAGATCAATGATCTAACAAAGACTATCAGTCCAATCATGCACAAACCTAAACCAAAGCCTGAACCAGTTGTGGAGAAGAAAGAAGAGATGAAGTCGGATGAGAACCCTGCAAGCGCAGAAGAATCAAAAACTGCCGAGCCTATGGAAACGGAAGATACTCCTTCGGCTGAGGCTCAGCAACCTGAAGCCATGGACACAAGTGAGGTGTAGAATTAATACGTTTCTTCAAAACGAAAGTAGGACATGTAGAATCTCGCTATTCTAGAGTAATGAGTTTGTGCGATGGTTATGCGATTACTGTATCTAACCTTTACATTTAGTTTTTTTCATGAGTAATTTGCTTTGCATTTATAGAAAATCTCAGCCCTCTCGTAGAGGAGATAGTAAAATTTCATATGGCAGATGGATGTGTTACTGTCTAATCGTCTGCTGCGAAGAAATTATTCGGTTCAGAATCAGAAACACGGCCAAAAATGAGAATAAATGCACGAAGTGCAGAATATTATTCCCGATTTCACTTGATAAACTTCATTAATCATGATACTGCGAAAATATTGTAATGCCTTTTAGTCATGACCAAAATCATCAAATTAATTGAATGCTTCTTCTTCATATTTATTTATTAGGCATTGGCACAAATTGCATAGAAAATAAATAATAAGTAAATTGTCTGAGGAAAAAGAATCCACATAAAAAAGCACAAAATGCATGTAGGTACAGTAGGTACCCTGATTGATGGATGGTACCAGGTACCTACTGTGCACTGTACACACATTGATTGCGCCCAAATATCAAATATCAAATATCACAGACGTGTGTCCATTCGCCCTGAAGAAGCCAACAGAAAAGTGAACACCTCTACTAGTGAACACTATTATTCTGTCATCATTAGTCAACACAGTACTACAGTTACATACTTCACCCCAACGACAACGCATTGAGGCACTTCCTCTTCACCACCACCATTGTCCTGATGCAGCGTCGTGCTTCCCTTTATGCATCCTTAATCGTACTGATTATTTTGCTGATGCTCATTTTTCAGTTCTATGGACGGGAATTTTTGAAACAGGCAATGATGTATGGGTTCAATGACATCCAGCAGAATTCCGCTCCGTTTTTTTCGTCGTCACGACTAGGAACGGCAGCAGGAGCACAAGTGCAAGATGAGGGCGACCTGGCATCAGTGGTCGTATCAGAAGATGAAGAACTTACTTCCACCATGCAGGAGGATTACATCCCGGCTGCCATCGAACAATGGATCATGACAAATTTACACTCGTTGGGTTGGGAAGAAAACGCAACAAACCCCGATTCCTGCAGCATTTTTCACAATCAAACATGTGAAATTTACTCTGAATTGCACCAATATATTCAAGACCTTGCAGATTATCACACTGCCGTGGAAAAATTCAAGGGATTTAACGTGGATCAAACGGATTACACCGATTTGAGATTTTTGCCCAAAGAAAAGTGTGATATGGTCCGATTGCACCCACGGGGACTTGAAGGGATGTTCCATGATCAGTTTTTATCGAGGACTCGCAAGGGCTTGGTGGAGCCTCTGTTGACACCCATGAGGCATCCCATGTATTGCTTTAATAGAATGAGACTCATGGACATGAAATACATGGTTCATGACTTTGAAGCTATATGCCGAAACCTCAAACCTGATGCCCGTACCGTTCTAATTGACATGGGGGCATCACTTGACTTTCACAAAGGTGATGTTCCTATTTATTACCTTTTGGACCTCTACAAAAAATTTGGAATTACTTTTGATCATATTTATGCTTTTGAATTGAAGAAAAAGGATCCTGAGGATGTTTACAAGGCTATACCTGATAGTTTAATGACTTCCTACCATTGGATTAATGTCGGTATTTCCCCAAAGGTAGGGGACAAGTTAAATCCATTCCATTCCATATTACATCAGTTCAACAAAAATGGTACGAGACAATATGTGTAATCCTTATTCTTGTACTTTTAATGTGTTTGTATATCATGAAAAAAAATCATGTTCATTGGATTTAATACTTAACCTTATCATGTGTCATTTTTATTGCGACAAATCAATTTCAGATTTTGTTGTGGTCAAACTTGATGTTGATACAGCCAGTGTTGAAGTCCCACTTGCATTTCAGCTTTTAAATGATACATCTGTCCATAGCGTAGTGGATCAGTTCTACTTTGAACATCATGTTCATGCATTCCCCATTTCAGAGAATTGGAGAACCTCAATGAGGGGGTCAATCAAGGATACTTTTGAACTTTTCACATCATTGAGAAAAAGTGGTATTCCTTCTCATTTCTGGCCTTGATGATATTCTAATAGTCACCATAGAATTAATAAATACAACTTGACCTAGCTTGAGATTGAATGTCTCACCAGTTCACACTTGCATACATCAGTACTTGATTCCCAAACAGTGCTATGCCCTTGGCCTCCATTATTCTCCTGGCGTTGCGTGATGATGTCTTTCATGATAAAAAAATCCTGTTGGAGGGCATCCTCATCAAAACCAGCTCGCAGAAATTTTATAGATTGTAGCTTTGTCCCTTAGCTTCATTCTCTGACTGTCTTCAGTGCAATGGATTGGCCCTCAAAGGAAATGACTTCTTTCTTCAGCTTCGCATGCAAAAAGCAAGATCCCACCAATCAACAGAAAAGTGTGGATGTGCAATCCATGTGTTATGGCATCACATCAAAGGGACTTGCTGTTAGCCAGAATGGCACACACTGTAGCCATAGAGAAACAGAATGACACAGGCAAGCCAGTTACCGGTAGTATCTCATTAATCACTAAGCTACTAAACTGAACTTTTAGTCACCTATCTTCTTTCCTTCTGTTTAGTCAGCACCATCATAGCTTAATTATTTTTCAACTTGTCCCAACCAGTAACTAACCTCGACCACATCCATAAACTTGAAAGAAATATGTTTTCCTTCATACCACTCTCGCATGTTTTCCTTCATATCACTCTCACAAAGACTAATAATAAAAATGGTGAACCAACATACCAAACACTTACCCAACTTCATCAAGAACTGAAAACCCCCTTCCCCATGGTGGGGTTGTATGGTTGGTTACGTATGACCTTGGTCTCCTTCTTACTGATGCTGTATGCCCTTGTATACCTTTCATACCACCAGTCCACCCAGGCATTTTTTGTTGTCCCAGCTCCCAACCTTGTCACAGGCCCTCAAAGAGGTACAGCTACAAAACAAGCTTATGAAGATGCTGCTCATATCCATCATGAATAAATTTTATTACAGTTGAATACACCCTCATCCAGCAAACAGATAGCATTGTAAGAAGAATGCTTAACTTTCAACATTTCGGGTATTTGGTTTTTGTTGAAGCAGCACCACTGTTTGCAGCAGCCGAGGCAGAAATAACTCGTTTTTCTGATTTACTACATAATGAATCTCTGTTTTTCTATTGATTTATAAAAGTTTGACCTGAACAATTAGTAACTAAGTTTTGATCCGATGGTGGATCAGCGTCGCAGGAAAGCATAAACAATGCTTGTCTGCACCAGGCAGAAACTCTCAATTGACCATTGGTTCCAGAAAAGCAAAGTTTGTGCAGTACTTGATGGGTGGTATTGTTGTCCTACGTCCAGTGGAGATATAAATACAAATGATAACTTGAGTTTACCCAATTAATCTGCAAATGATACACCACGGCCAGGTTGGATAAAACCAACAATCAAAGCGTGGGAATGTAAATGCCAGATGAAACTTAAGCATATTGCTTTATACATTAAGCTAAATCAAATGAAGAAAGCAAATGTACTGCTGAGAGAAGTGGAAGAAGAGGATGAGAGATTGGACAATCCTAAAAGAGGCATGCAGCACATGGAAAACCATGAACCACCAATGAACACATGGAATGCAAGAAGAATGCCTACACAGCTCCCATCCATATTCCTATCCAACACCAACTTATTTATGCATTTAACTAATGCCTGTTGAAATTGTTCTGCATAATGAGACTGCATGTAACATGAATCTTTCCCTGAATATTCCCAAAACTCTCTCTACATCCCTCCTGGCAGTCTCTTGCCACTTTGCAAACAAACGTTCTGCATCTGTAGTCAGCTTCTTGTGAATGGCACGTACAAATCGAGAATACACAAGATACCATCACACATCAGTGAGCAAAGACCTCTCCATCAATTGCAAATGGAATGTTATGACTCTGTTGTTCAAGCATATGAAATGTTCCATCAACTAATGACTCTAGGAATGGTGATATATTCAATTTATTCAAATCATTCAGAGACCTCACATGCCCAAATGATGCATGCCAAAACCACATATCAATATTGATTTTTTCACGTGTGGGCACCACACTTTCTACGAAAACTTTGGTGGGTACAGCAAACACCGTACGGAAACAACATATATGGTACCATGCTACAATGTGGATGGAGAATGTTGTGTGTTTTAGTTGTTTTCACAGTTTCCACACTCCACACTTGATACCTTTCTTTCCTCCATCCATCGATGCCTTAATTATCCATGCATCTCATCTTCCTCTCATTGAGTGAGTTTGCCTTACACTAGAAATAGAACAGCAGCCAGGTGAATGGACTGTGGAAATTCTTGAAGTTTAAAGTTTCAACTGAGTTAAAGACTTGGAGTTGTCATGGCACTTGGGTGATGAGCATCAACAATCAGCTCTCATGTTTGGATGGTTGCATGCATTGGGTGAGAACTGTCTATCATACCTCCTGGATTAGACTGACTCCAGTTTGGGGAACTTTATGTAAAAATATAGTTGCTCCTTGAGCAGTTAAGTGGAATGACTCAGAATGAGACAAGAGGGCAGTTGCACCAGCAAAGTGCTTGGAACCACCTTTTACAAAGAACTACCAGTAAAAAACAAATCAATTTTATCATGAACAATGGGTATGTGAATCTTACACTTCATGCCCATATAGGTTAGGAAAAAGGAAAATCAGTCCAAATAACTCCCTTGGGATCATATCAAGTGTGGGCAACAGAAAATAGAGGGCTGAAGTAACAAAATTAGTACATCAGATGTTGAGAAATCATAATTGAAAGGGAGATGCAAACCAAAAAAGATATGTCATTCATGTACAGGCAAAAGTTTCATAAATCAACTCTCACCTCCAATAGTTGTAAGTAAGAGCTCCCTTCATGGTAAGATTGGCAATATTAAGAATACCAAATGTTCCCTTGTTCAATTTCTCAAACTCAAAAGAATCTTTTTGGTCATTTCAGGATGAAAGTTTTCCAGTCATTATGGAATTATTTCTACTCCTCTGTACACTCAGGACCATTGTCATGTGTCATGTTCCACCCATTAGGAATCATCATGTCCACAGAAATGGTCTTGGTTTCTGCATCAGGTCTGCCTTGTCAAGAGACTTCTTTTTTGCAGCCTCTGCATTATCATCCTTGACAAGATTAGTTCCAAAACTGATTCTCTTTCCCTTGGTGAAGGTGAATACCATTACTCCTCTTATAGTTATTTTATCAGATTTGTCAAAGTATTGTTGCCCAGCACCCACAATACATGATTCAATTGTCTTTTTATTCTGTCAAAACCCATCTAAGTTCCAACCTGACAGGTTAAGCATCCTAAGTTACTCTTGGTATATTGTGGGTTTAGAGCATTGGCATTGCACTTTCAATATCTGAGGCCTGGGTAGACCCCAACCTACGCCAAAAATGGATTTCCCATGGATAAGCAATCTTGATTTCCTTTTCAACTTCTTTCTGTCTTGTCACTTGAATCATTTTGTCTGAAATGTCATGAAAAGGTACCACCAGCATTTTATAACAGCATTAACTCATCACAGTGATGTGTAGTTCCAGATACATTTTTCAGAAAGAGATTGAATGGAGTAGCAAGCTTCTTAACAAAGAATCCAGGCTTGTTCTCCTCCTCCTCCTTGCAGAAACTAGTAGTAGTCTTGAGCAATTTGACATCTCCCACCTCCTTCCTTAGCTTCAGCTATCATCTTGGCCAAACTGTCGCCAATGCAATCATGAGCAAGATTCATGTCTACCAAGGTGCTCTCCATTTCTTAGGGCATTCCAAGTAACATCACACACACTCACAATATCATCCTTTTTGTCAGGGAATGGAATGTTGGGGATATTAGATGAATGCAGTTATTATCGGGTTGGTTGGTCATGGTCTACATGATCAATTGGAGTCATTCCTCGCATTGTAGAGGAGTACTAAAACTCTGAAGTATCTTCCCCCATTTTGCTGATTGGAAAGAGATCCTATCCATCAAATCAAGTGATTTTTATTTTGTTTTCCTTCTTGTAATAAGGATGATTTTGTTGTTTTTATGTATGTTTGTTGATTGATGTGATTGACAGCTCTTTTATGACTTAACTACTAGTTTTTGTGTGTATAAGTTCTGCGTTGGTTAAGTTATCTGTTGTGTGTGTTTTTGTATGGGAACCAAGTTTTCATGTGAAAACCTGCAAAAAAACTCATCTTACAATTTTGGTCAATAGCCGATTTTTTACTATAATACTAGTCTGTCTATTTTTGTTTGATTCAATTGAACACACAAAACCTAACTATTTATTTGGTTGCAAAACGTCCCACTATTCGTGCTGGTTCCCCATCACAAACCTTTGAAACATCCACTATTCCCAACTGAGTGAGTAAATCCGATGCCTTTTGTAATAGTGCCAGATCTTCCGCAAGTGGCCGCTGTCCCTTTATATTTCCATTCTTTGGGTCGCTACTCAACACCTCAAATGCTGCAAGAAAATCAGCAGGTGATGCTTTGATGTCATTATTCAAATGGCAAGGAATGATTCGTTCAAAATCAAATCGCGAGGCAACTTTGTTTGCCCACTCCAATGTCCTTTCAGGTTCTCTGTCAAGAATTAGTTTTGTCAGTATGGGAGGACAACATATTTTTCCATTGTTTGAAATCACTTGAAAATTTCTCAAGTCAGCATTGTTCTCATGCCATGTCCAAGGATACAAAGAGAAAGGAACTGCTCCCTCACCAAGAGGCTTCATACGTCTGTCAATCTTGGAAGCCTCAGATATTGCTTCACCAGCAGGAACTACATCAATCTGTGATGGGAAGAATACCAAACCAAATTGCACCATACGTCTCCATCCCTTCATTCTATTTTCAGGACTGTCTTCAATGACGTCCTTTATGTTATCTCTTGCATGGTACAGCATGGCCCTTGGATCTTCTTGGATTATTTTGGGTGGTGTTTCTGTCACACTTACAACTGTATCTGTAAGTAACAATGATTTTGTCTTTTTATGAAACATGGCAGTTTCACTGAAAGCACCGACAGATTTGAACTTCAACGGTCCCAACACCTCCCAGTCAAAGTCCACAGCCCACTCAGGAACAGGAGTCTTGTCAGCATAATATCTGTACTGCTTTGACACATTGTTTGTTGGAATTTCCCGAAGACGTGGTCCCCTTTGGGTGACACCTAAAAATTCTATCGATACTGGTAGAGGAAAACTCCACTGTCCTGGCTGAAGCCAAACGGTTGCCTTGGGATATTTTTCTGCAAACGGTCCAAAGGTAGCTTTGTGTTCCAGCGCAACAGTTCCAAGCACTAAATGTCGCACAGGTCCATATTGTTCTTCCAACTTCTTAACCATTTGAAGGAGTTGTGGGGTCGGTGCCACTGGGTTGTATATCAACAAGCCGCCCCCTGCTTCCTCTGATAACCGAACAACAATTTGACGAACGGGAACATTTACATTGACGACTCCCTGAATTTGATCATGTGTCCATATTGTATTGGGAACAATGCATTCTTCCACGGTTGCACGTCTTGTGGATGTGCCAGCAAGAGGCAGGAGACTGAAGGCAACCTTTCCCAATGGCCATGATAACTCATTACTGAACTTTGGAACCGAGGCAACAGAAGCAGTGCTGCTAACTTGGTCAGCAAACACAGCTTTTGGCTGTCCTAAAGAAATCAAAGATGACGAAGCGACTGATTTCGTAACTGTCTCAAAAAAGCTCCGTCTATCAGGTATATCTTGTGGTAAGTCGTCATCTTTGCTCGACAGCAATCGATTGGATATCTTTGTCACCTTGGGAGAAAGAGGCAGATTGCTACAGAAAAAGGAACATGCTTGTCCTATGAATAGAAGAAAGAAAAAGACAGGCAAATAACTTTGACCCACTGACATCAATGAATCTTATGTTATGTGTTTGATTGATAGAAATGGTATTTGTTTAACGCAATGAATGAACAATGGGGAATTTTGTGGAATTCGATCGGAGGAGGTCAGTGCTCGATGGCCTCGAAAAAATAAGAACAGTCATTCTCTGTGTGTGATGATGATCAGAGATGTGTGTGTGTGTGTGTGTGAACTGTGCGTGATGCCATGAACTTGCGATGATGAAAAGAGAAGAGAGAGAGTAGAAAAGACTGGACACGTACGCGTTTCATTTTTTGTTGCATTTTGATTACACAATATTGTGCAGATCATTACCATGCATACCTGGTACACAATCTTCGTAGGGCGCTACACGCTATTTTCAGAGATTCCTGTAGTGCCAAAGTGCCAACAACCTCCATCCAATATATCAAATTTAGTATGTTTGTTTTTTTGTGTGCAGTGTGCAGGGCGTAGAATGAAAGGAGGTTGATTTAGATTGTGTCCCTCCCCCCTCGCATTGTAATGTTATTGTGTTTGTTGTAGAGAACGAGTTCTGGAAGTAACCAACAACATACAGTTATATAAAGAGACAGACTCATTCATCATGAGAACTTTTCATGAAAAAATCTTATTCCTACAATTAATTATTTTACAGCATGCTGCGTTGCTGATTAACGTACAGTCCTTTAGTCCACCAACTTTGGGCTTGGGGGCCATATTCTTTCGACCCAAAAATATTGTAATCCTCCCCAACCAAGGGCAGGACGCGGAACTGATTGACGCAGCCAAGTTCTTCACGGCTGCATTCTGGACAGGTAAAGTTGGAGGAGCTGCAAAGTTAAGTGAAAAACAAATAAAATACTTGTCGAATTCTCAAATTGCAGAATTTAGGAAGAGATATGGTGTCAAATTCATGTCAAAAACACAGGACCGTAGGTCTGAGTTGGTGGTTTGCAAAAATCAACTGTCCAATGAAATTTATGGTTGTGCAGGGATAGAAGTTTCGGATATCAAAACTTCAGCTGGGAGTGGATTGAAAGTTTGTGCACCGCTAATGAGTAATTTGGCGGTTGGTCGTCAGTTTCGGAGAAGGGGAATAGCAGAGCTACTAGTCAAAGCAACCGAAGATATTGCCTTGAAAGAATGGGGATACAAAGAATGTTATTTATACGTCGAAAAGAGAAACATCCCTGCCCTAAAGCTTTACAAAAAGCTTGGTTACCAGGTACAATGGGAAGATGAGAATGCGACCACACTTGTGCCTACAACCCAAGGGAGTGTGGTTACTCGTCCGACTGTTATACTGTGCATGAGGAAGGTATTGGGAGTTGGATTGTTTGGGAGAATATTAAGTAGGTCTTCGTGACAAGAAATGACATTTGTCCAACTAACTTGCATCTTGCTTGCTTGATTGACAATAGAAAGGCCCAAAGATGAATCGTTCAGAATATGCAATCAATATAACCATAACCACTTTTTATAGTGAATATCTTCCCCGATTCTTTGCCTTTCTCCGTTGATTACTATGTGGAGTAAAACGTCCACTCTTTTTGGCGGCGGCCGTCCTAGTCACAGCATAACCTCCTCTTCCATCCGGACCCCAGAAGTCACTTTGCATTTTCATACTTTCAATATATTCTTCTGGAACTGGATTCGATGCAACGAAATCATCAATGGCATCTTCGTCTGTGGAATCTATGTTTCGAAGCACCTTTGCTTGCTCTGACCCTGGTTTCCATAATGCTTCCAGGTCTACACTTTTACGAGTCAATTCATCTTGAACATGAACAATGTAATTTCGACAGTCAACGGACATCCAGCCATCATCGGTCTTTTTCCCTCGACCGATATTGCGTTTTCTCCTTGCGTGGTTAGACATGGTTAGATCTTCCCCTCCTTCACTTCCATACTTTGCACCAACTACACCGCATTCTGCCAAACGTCTCTTTCTCAAATTGTATACAAGAGAATCTGTAAGAACACGAATGTGTGAGTAAGAACCAGCTGTAGCAATGATTAACCCTTCCCACCCCAGATAGGGTTGAATCTCTTTTTCGGGTTTGATAAGTTTCACATTTTGAGCTCCTCCTTTGACTAGGCAAGTGATTATTTCCTCGGATGAAAGAAGTGTGTGCCTTATAACTGGTAAATCGTCTGTCTCTCGTTGCTTCTTTCTCATATCATCAGGGGTCATCATACCGATAGCGGGTGTTCTAGATAGCTTTGCTCGTCTTGTACTTAACCAATCAGGAACACCGCTCTTTTGCTGTTTTCTTGATGTCTCTTCAATGAAATCTTGCATTTCAAAGTGTTTTTGAAATTTATCATCGTGGGGTAATAAAGATTGACCTTTTTCCCTCTTCTCCTCTCCTTGACTACGAAGCGATAATTTTCCCATCCCGATGCTTTCATTTGGGTCGTCCATAGATTCAATGTCGTCCATTAGTTTTTCAATGTTCAAATTTCCATCATCCAGTATGTAATCCTTATTATCCAAAATGTCTGCATGCGGAGTCTCGATGTCATCCAAATCGATACTGTATGAGTTTTCACCGTCTGCCGACGAATCTCGTACCACGAAATTTTCAATCTCTTCATCGAGATCTTCCTCTCGAATAACTTTTGGTAAACCTTCTTTGGGTGGAGGTATGGCAAAGAGATGACTCCGACCCTTGTCTCCACCCAACGGTCGATCGGGGGGTATCCATTCTTTTGACTTATCCGATAGATGCCGAGTCATCTGAAGAATACGAGGTCTCGAAACTCGAGCCTTTAAGTTCGAAGTCCTAATTATCGTTCTTACAACCGTAACCGTCATGTCTTTGTTTGCCACAGATCGAATGATTCGCCTGCTTCTGTTTGAGTCTGATTAGGATATGATGAGACGTATTTGGTTTTCTGAAGGGAGTTTGACCTCCTTTGTCGCTTATCGCCTACCGTTTTTTTATTTCTTCATCGATTATGGATATCCCATCATGATATCTCTCTTTACGGTAAGTACAGTGTAATGCAGCATACGCATTGTACAGTACTGTATGTAGTAGGTGATGTTGTGTGGTTTCCGGTAACCTCTACTACACATGGATACTGGATTGATTATTGATTGACAGGTAAACCACTGAAGTCACATTTTTCAAGAATTACTAACCTTAAAACACAAATATAACCTGTTGCTTCTGCAAAGTGGGCCGGATGCAACCCCTTTGTAGGCAAGGCCTAAGG
>JAAMXU010001451.1:0-13089 GCA_019693545.1 Chaetoceros muelleri
GTCATCAGTTATTTCGCAAATGCCACCACTCCGTAGTTTAACGTGAGTGCATCTCTCAAAAAGCAAATTTGGTGCTCCTTTCACTAACAATGTTTCTTTGCCTGAATGAATATTCCTGCAAAAAACGCCCATACTTTTTCTTTTCCGATCAAAATCAAGTGTAGTATACTTGTTCCAATCACACAGCCATCTCTGCCTGTTTCTATCAACGGATCCTTCCTCATTATTCATAGCGAGTTTTTCAGCAAGTGTTAACAAAGCGCCTTCAGTTGGTTCACCAATTATGGATACTTCATCTGATGTCTTTACTAGTTGAGCATCATTGCAGCCCACTGAGACTGCAAAGATATCTGCAATGGCTCCTGATGGACATGCATTCAATTCGTCTTCCATGAGTCCATTAACTTTACCTATTGGGTAATACGACGATCCCTCAACTTTTAGCTCTGTCCACATATTGGTATTATTTTGTCTTTCCATGACTAACATAGATTCCACAGTCATTTGATTCGTCGTTAAAGTGCCTGTTTTATCAGTGCATATGATACTTACGCAACCAAGAGTTTCCACAGATGGCAAGTTTCTCACTGAAGAATCATGAAGGAGGAAACGGGAAATGGAGGACATAACATAAACAGTGTCAAGGGGTAAATTGTAAATTCATTCATATAGTTGCAAACAGTAGCATTCATTAATGTCCAACTTACCAATCACGTTACGTTCAGCCAGCCTACGTGTTCCCAAAGCAAGCACAAGAGTAATGACGGCTGGTAATCCCTCAGGAATGGCTGCCACACCCAATGATACAGCCACTTTGGTATAATACACAGCCCCTTCGAAGATTGAAACAAATGATGGATCATCGAACCGTGGTATTGATATCAACCAAACTGCAACACAAATACCAGCAATCAGTAAAGCTAGGTCATTTCCAAATTTGTCGAGCCTTTCATTTAAAGGAGTCTTTATGATTTCAGCCGATACAATACCTTTCTGTATTTTTCCAATCTCTGTCTGCGCCCCTGTCTTTGCCACAATCGCTTCAGCATTACCTTTGGTTATCATGGTGCCGGAAAAGAGAGTGCTCCTTTGTTCATTCACTGGTTTCGAGTCATACCCATCATCTACATCACAAATAGCCGTGTTCCAAGAATTACTAGCTATCACTTCTTTTTCTACAGAAACACTTTCACCCGACAAGGCACTTTCGTCCACAGAAAGAACAGCCGAAGAAAGCAGATCACACACATAAGCATCTGCTGGGACCATATCTCCTACCTTCACTTTTATCAAATCACCAGGAACAAGTTGTGATGCATCGATATCTGTGAACCATTCATCTTCTCCTTGATTGTTTTGTCGCAGTACAGTTGTAAGTTTGGGCTGCAACTTCTTCAAAGCCTCAAGACTACTAATGGCAGATAACTGCTGCCAAACACCAACTCCTGCATTTATCATCAAAATGAGTATAATTATGAAAGGCTCCACGAATAGTTCCAACATGGATTCAGTTGTAATAGACTGTGGATCGGACCCCATAGCTTGAGATACAGAGGATACTGTGCTAATAGCAGCAACCACTAAAAGAATTTGTACAAGACGATCATCGAATTGTTGAGCCCAAAGTTCCACCCATGATTTTTCCTTGGGTGGGTTTAGGACATTTTCTCCATAAATTTCAAGTTTTTCTCTTACTTGATCCTCAGTTAATCCTCGATTAGAACGTAAGGTTTTTTGTGGAACACCTTCTCGTCTTCCTTCTTCTTCTTCCGATTCGACCCTCCTAGTAGTGACTGCTGCTGTGACATCATCATCATCGTTGTCGTCACCATCTAATTGCTTCACTGCAAAGAATGATTTCTTTTTGTTCTGTTTCAAATGTAACCATGAGAACATGTTGGTGTTGTGGTTGTATCTTTTCCGATGACGATAACAGCCCCATACACCAGCAGCATCACCATTCCTCCTCGTCCTCTTAGCAGTATTCTTGCTACTAATAACGACAGCATCCATCGTGTATGAATTCGGTGCAAACGATGTCACACCGAGCAGCCTAAGAATTGATATTGAAATGATATTAGAAAACTTCATGCTCTTTTATCCATTGATATATCTATGAATGAAAAGTAGAGCTACAAACAATAAAATCTGTGAAGATTGTTGGGCACCTCTCGTTGTTTTAATTGCAGAAGTTGAAGATTGGAGTTCTCATTTTTGCAAACATCAAAAGGTACCGGTGCTGGTACTGTACACCACTGTAACGGTACTTGCATTCCACAACAAAAAACAGTATTAGTACTGTAGCACCCAGGGAGGGAAGGACATGAAGATCTGTACCGGGATTCCGCATTTGGGGAAAATTTGTAACGTCTCGAATAACGGCCAATTTGAATAGGAATCAGGAATCAGACATCAGACGAACTCTTCACTCGTTTCTCGTCCAACAACAAATAAATAGATATACCAGTACTATCTATCTTCTGTCTTAGTCCCTTTCTTACGCTATGTTAAAATAAACATACATGGTAGAATAAGCAACTAATATAAACTACATTTAAAAATATACAATGTGCCTACTATTATTTAGTACTAGTATAATCAGCAGCCAGCAGAAGCCAGAATCTTTCGTCGTCGTGCTGCCGCTGGTCGGTCCGTGGTCCTGCTGCCTCGTCCTCTTGTTCAACTATGATCATACTCCTAATTTATTTCGTCTTAGTACTCTTGCTTGATGTAATACAACAAGCAAGCAATGCCATGGTGGTGCCGCCTATGATGATGCTGGCTGGTGCTCCTCATGCTGATCTCGTGCTTTGCCTCCTATTTCTATCATGATCTTGATTATCTTTCTACTATTACTTCTTCCTCTGCTCCTCTGCTGATCGTCCTCCTACTGTCATTGTTTTTCTCGCCCTCCTCGTCTCTCGTCCTCATGACATGCTTGCTGGTCTAATTTCTTCTCCTTTGCCCACCCACCAGCATGCCTGCTCCTGCTGTCATCAGCATTCATGGCTGCGTCTGCTCTTTACAATGTGTATCTCCTCCACTTCTAGTTCTTGTTCTTGTTCTTCTTGTTGTTGCTCCTTTAATCATTATCATCCTCGTAGTCTCGTCGGCGTCATCTTCCTCGTTGTTCTTGTTGTTGTAGTTTTCTGATACTGCTGCTGGCTGGCTCCTGCCTGAATTTAGGTTGTTAATGAACCGCAGTAAATGCAGATCGCTGTTAATGCAGATTAGTACACTTGAAGTCATTGCTGATGTAGTATCAGGAGTGAATAAAATCATCTGCATCCCTGCTCCCCCCAAAAGAACTTCATTAACAAAAGTGCTCAAGAGGAGTGATGCACAAGAATTAATTGGTGTAACTGGAACTTGCCTGCATTTCTTTCATTGCCGTCTTGTTAGTAGCCAGTGAATAAAACTATCACCATCCCACCCAAAGGCATATCAAGAAGAAGTGAAGAGCACCAACAATCATTCACTGTAACTCCTGACTGATTTCTGCATTTTGTTCACTATTGCTGCTGCTACGGATCAGTGAATAAAAATATTTGCATCCCTCCCAAAAGAACTTAAAAAAGTGAAGAGTGACAAGCAATTCGGTGTAACTGGATATCTGCAATTCATTCTTAGGCACTGAATAAAGTCATCGTCTTTGCTGTCCCACCCAAAGGCAGCATTTGAGAAGCAATAAGTGAAGAGCGACAAGCAATCCAAAGGCAGTTCAAATACAAGTGAAGAGTGACAAGCAATTCGGTGTAACTGGATAGCTGCAATTCATTCTTTGCTTCTTCTTGAGTTGTTGCCATTGCCGTTTTAGTACTAGTCAGTGAATAAAATCATCTGTACTGTCCCAGCACCCAAAGGCGGGCAGCATTTGAGAAGCAATAAGTGAAGAGCGACAAGCAATCAAGTGAAGAGTGATAAGCAATTTGGTGTAACTGGATAGCTGCAATTCATTCTTTGCTTGTTCTTGAGTTGTTGCCATTGCCGTTTTAGTACTGGCCAGTGAATAAAATCATCTGTACTGTCCCAGCACCCAAAGGCAGCATTTGCTGAGAAGCAATAAGTGAAGAGTGACAAGCAATCAAGTAAAGAGTGACAAGCAATTCGGTGTAACTGGATAGCTGCAATTCATTCTTTGCTTCTTCTTGAGTTGTTGCCACCGCTGTTTTAGTACTGGCCAGTGAATAAAGTCATCTGTACTGTCCCAGCACCCAAAGGCGGGCAGCATTTGAGAAGCAATAAGTGAAAAGTGACAAGCAATCAAGTAAAGAGTGACAAGCAATTCGGTGTAACTGGATAGCTGCAATTCATACTTTGCTTGTTCTTAAGTTGTTATCATTGCCGTTTTAGTACTAGTCAGTGAATAAAATCATCTGTACTGTCCCAGCACCCAAAGGCGGGCAGCATTTGAGAAGCAATAAGTGAAGAGCGACAAGCAATCCAAAGGCAGATCAAATACAAGTAAAGAGTGACAAGCAATTCGGTGTAACTGGATAGCTGCATTACTACATTTCACTACTATTGTCATTGCTGCTGTATCATCAGTTCATTAAATCACTGTATCCCACCAAAACAAGTGAAGAGTGGCAAGCATTTTGTTCATTTCTTCCTTATTCATGAAACATCCAACTAAAAGTGAATACGACAGCAGTTCAATGAAAAATAAAAAAAATCTAGAGCCAGTGGCAGGCCTTTCTTTAATCTTTTCATTGCGTTGTCCAGACAAACGAAGAAGTGATAAACACTTTCTGCATCCACACCCCACTAGGGAAAGAATTGCAATATCTTCTTTAAACCCAAGGCGTGTATTCTTTGTGGAGAACTATAATCTAAATCATCTTCCATCTTATTGCACTGGAATTTTGGTGGCATATTCAACTTGTGCAAAAATGACGAACAATGAAAAAAATATAATGAACAGTCAATGGTTCCTAGGAACCATCATATTTCATAGCTATGAAAAAACTGTTATTGCACCAACGGAAATACCCGTCAACTTTTTTCTAGAAACAAGAAAATCAAAAGAAGATCAACAGATCCCATACGACATAAAGGTAGATCAAGCTGTCACCTTCAGCAATGGACAATTCAAACTAAGGTACCTAAATGCTGTACGACGATGTTCAACAGAAGAATACCCTTATGTTTATGCATCTCTGTTTGGTCCAGATTCTATCCCCATCACAATGCCCATCAGAAAAATAGTTAAGGAATATGTCCATAAAGTACAATCCTTATATCCTGATGGTATATCACCCATTGCAAATAGTTATGTTACTGACTGCCATCTTTTTTAGATATCCTGCACTCCTACTACAAAGGTGGAGTTTATGATGGATTGGCAAGGAAAACATCAATAAGAAGAAGAACCATGGCCCAGACTGGAACTCATGTTGTTGAAATAGAGGGCCCATCACAGAAATTGTCTAAAGATACTGATGAAACTTGTTTGCTTGTTCCCTTAGTTGAGATGAGGGAACAGTTAGATACAGCCCCCAAAAGTCAGAGATATGTATACATTCACAAAAATGACTACAAGAGCCTATCTTCAACCCCCCCCCCCCAAAAATGCAATAATTTTCAATGATAATTTGACAGCGATGTCGCAGAAGGCCATTGATCTAGTGAAGTTTGATTTAGAGAAGTACCCACAAGGTCTCATATTTGTTTTCAGAGAATCCAACAAGTTTGATCAGCCAACAATTGTTAAAGAGTACGACTGCACTGAACCACTTGAACACTGGCAGCTCAATGGCACAGTTATGTCAAACTGGGTAATAAGTGAAAATACATACTCTGTATCATAGAAACATATAGGTATCATGGAGAATGTTTATGGTCACAGAGGTTTCAATAGGAATAGTGTAGATTCCATTGGCATTAATGTGTATACTGGAATAAAGTCATCATCCAGGGTCATTGCAAATCCAGTGTAAGCACCACATCTATTCATACTTTAAAGGCAATTGACTAATTAACAGCAGGTTTATTGGAACTAACTATTTCCTTGTATTCTAAGAACACCTTCAGATGAAGTCGTAATCTCGCAGCTATGGAATAGTAGTAGAGATATAACATATTGTCCCATTGCTAATAAGATCTGCAATGTTCTCACACAGCAAGCTGGAGGGGTCATGGCAGCCTGTAATGCACTTCTTGATCGTTTTTTAGCCACTGTGCTGTCACGCCTGTACCCCAATCTTGGCAGTGACGAATTGGCTTCCCATAGACGATATTGCTCCTTATCTATATTCACTTCTGGTAGCAGCAAAGCACAATGTGACGGTTTTGCTAACACACCGCATGTGGATAAAAAGGATGTATTTGAAGCGAAGTTTCAAAGGGAGGCTGTGCTGCTCCTTAGTGAATTGAGAAGTTTACACAATAGCAATTCTTCAGTGTTGACGAGAGAACTGGACTATTTGCAAACCCTATCATCTTTTAACAAAGGATTCTGCGTTCCTACTACATGTGGCTATTCAATCGTGCCCACCAATAATTTGGACTCGGAATTAAGCAATGTGAATGTATCTATTGTTACTGATTTTGCTTTAATTGGACTAGGGATATCAGTTCAAATCTTGCCGAAGTCATACCACTACTTTTTGGCTTCATTATTCACACACTGTACACCTGTTCCTCTCCATATAAACAATGAATCTGGTAATGTATCCATGTATTCAGGTCAATATAATGTTGTTGGTTGGGGTGGTGGCAAAGCAGAAACTGACAACACATACCGGAGGAGGAAAAGTCGCAGATTAAGGAAAAGGAAGAGAAAGTGAAGTGCGGTTTCAATTATAGTATGAATGAAAGATTCTATGAATTATATGCCATAGTTATCAAGAATTTTCTTTGTTGCCAGCACAATCTCGATACAGTAATACTTAACCTTTAATCATCAGATATTTTTAGGTCAAAAACATGAGGCCAGTCTTGAGTGTTCGCCTCTTTAAAAAGGAGATCAATACTGCCATCATCATCACCCCCCTCAGCAGAACCTTCCTTATGATTCTTGCTATAATCACTGACATGAGAATCCTCCAGCTCATCCTCTGTCTCGCCCACATCATAATTGTCACCTTTTCTACCCAGGTCACCCTCCTCTTCATCCACATCCTCCTTATTCTCCTGTGTACCGCATGCCTTCTCACCCTCCATTTCACCCAGCATATACTCCTCGTCATCATCATTCTTTTCATCTACCTTCGCTTCTTCCTCTCCAGCACCCACAAACTCATCCCCTTCTGCATCGACGATAGACTTATCATCTACTAGCCTGCTATGATGATTTGTGGGGAATTTCTTTTCTTCTTCAGCTCTCTTGCTCATCTTATCTGATAACGAGTTATACGTAGCTACAAAATCTTCTGCTTCAACCTCATCTTTGAATCGAATGAAATGGACTCTTGTCATTCCTTTAGTCCATCCTGCATGGTTTTTTATCAAAAGAACCACAGTTCTTTTGTCACCCTGCATATGATATCTTGCATGGATGTCATTAACCGCAGCATTGATTGTCATGGTAGTACCGTAAGTTGCATTTATAAATGGAACTCCTGACTCATCATCGGGAACGACAATCTTGATATTAGTAAAACGGTAATCTCCATCACGTCCACCCCCTTTCTCCACAACCCCTTTGTCTTTAAGTTGCCTCCAAACTTTTGTGGCACGATACTCAAATATATGAGAACTTTGAAGGGAGTCTTGGACCTGATGCAACATTGAGATAGTAAATAGTTCTTCGTTGGTATTAATAACAGAAATAACAAAACAAGAAATAAAAATTATGATACCATGACGACGGTGGAGAATTGGCTGTCTTTGCAACAAAGGAATTTACTATTTACCGTTACGGAAAAGAAGATCATAGAATTTGAATATGGTACAGATTTTTCTGCTGTGATTCGCCTTCTTTGCCAATGTGCAAATCATGATGCTATTGGCAATGTGTCATGTGCTTAAAGTGATTTGTTTCCCATGTCTTCATTATTTTTTTATATTGTCCAACTGATAGCTGGTGTTTCCTTAATGGGATCATACCCTCAACGGCTACATTTCAGGTTCACGTGATTGGTGCTCTGATCTGTCTGGTGACAGCAAGTTTGGAAAAAACGGCGGGTAGCGGGGTAGGATGTAGAATTGAAAGTGCTGGGAAAAGATTTGAGCAGAACGAGGAAAATGCATAGACGCAAGAAGTTGAATAAAACTTACTGTAAGGTGATCACAATTTCTATTGTTTGTTGATGAATAATCATGGTGTAGAAACAAGAAATGTCATATTGAATACAACGCGATCATAATGTGCTTCTGAGACTACTAGCAGAATCTGAGAGTGCAGAAGACCAGCAGCAGCCATGATCATGAGATGAGCGAGCAGTATTAGAAAGTTAAGCTTATATGTATTGCACATCAAAGAGCAAATTCATTCCCTCCTAGAGAAATGGAAAAGTGCATCTTCTTTCTAGTATGATGGTAAGAGACTCTTTTGCAGCGGAGGATCTGGCCCAGAATGATGAGGATTATTTGTTCTTCTGCTGGTTAGTATGCATTCTGCTTGTAACAGGACTACAGAGTTAAAACTTCATCGTGTGTATGAAGAATGCTATTTGTACAAGACATATATCATGATAATAAATGTCTATGCATCGTTTACTAGTTGAATGTCATTAGTTATAGTTTATACTACATTACGCTCTAGAGCATTAATCGAATTTTTTATGTCTTCCCATGTTTCAAATTGCAATCGTAAAGAATTGACGTAATCAGCTTTTCGTGGGTTGGAGTTTCTCCCATCACATCTCACAACATTGAGTCCAAAAATATGTGTTAGAGCTTGGTATTCTTCGACCCTTACTTCTTTCTGCTCAAATTCTATAGTTGCTAGAGTTTCAATTGGATGATATTTTTTCTGCAAAGTCTTAATAGCTTCTTTCGCCAGTGTAATTTTGCCATGGAACTTTCTCACGTGTTCTTTTTCATGAACTGCAGCTTGAATATCTTTTTGGTTTTGCAATGAAACCATCCATAAGGGAGTGAATGTTCCTGTTATTGAATGAAATTGACATGGGTCACCATTAACACAATCGTTGCAGTAACAACCAACCTCCCGATATTCAATACAATGTGCTTTCTTTGACGAGATTGCAAGCTTGTTACACATTTCTTCATGAATCTTAAATGGAGCTTTTGCTTTATACTGCTTTAAACAAATGCGGCATAGAAAAGTCCCATCATCAGCAATATCTTGGGGAGGGAAATTCTCAATATCATAAATATCTTTCTCCCGTGTGTGACAGAATTGATAGAACTTTGAGGTATCTTTAATAGCACATGTATCTTCATTTGCTTGCATATAAGACCTGTTTGTGTAAACAAAATGATACCCATCATCCATGGAATACTGGCACAATAGTTTGTCGTATTCAGTTTTGTTATCCTCCACATACAATGCAAATCGTTTTGTTGCCGCATGTGGCGATTTTGACTTAATTCTTGGATCTCCTTCTTTGATCATATTCTCAAAAAGAGGTGTTTTTTTAATGAAGCACTCATGAGCAAGGTGAAAACAATCTAGGGCGCTTGCTGCATAACAATCCCTATCTTGTTCTAGTTGTCCAATCTTATTTTTTAACCAATGCCCAATAGTATCATTTTTAGACTTAAACCCGTATTGCTTGGCAAAATTGTGTGTAAAGGTATTTAAGTGAGAATGTTGTTTCGTGATCTTTGCAATTTGGAAGAAGTTTTGTCGACATTTATACTACAGCACAAAATTGTTAAGAAGCAGAATGATAGTCAAGTAGAATGAGTGAGCTTCTATTTTTGGAGACAATAAAATTCATTTGGGGGCTTCACCACCAAACTTACCTGCCCGGGACAATTGTCTGACCACAGAATGACATTTTTAGCATGCGGAACAATAGTTTTGTAATATTCCAAAATGTAGTCAAGAACGCTGTTATGAAATATTCAATCATTTTGCTTTCCTGATTCTTCACATCCTCCAAGTGCATACCATTCATGGCATTCCACATAATCTATTCTTTCTCCTTGACCAGTCACTATCTGATTTTTCCAATACACACAGAAATTACCAAGATTTGCATGTTTATTGACGTGGCAGTTCACTTTTCTAGGTGGGACAAGATCCATTTGAGAGGAAAAATCAGTTGTTATCATGATCGTATCATTTTTCAGGTTGTGCAAACAAAGCAATCGCTCCTGATTGATAAATACAAGTTTGATGTAGTGCTTTGAGTAATCCATAAGTGCCACTTCAAGATCTTGTAGAACCTGATTTAATGGGATCTTAACCTTCCTTGTTTCTTGTTGATCACCCACCTTCTGCCATACCCAAACACTCACATTTTCTGTACAATTTTTAATTGTAGGACAGTCCCAAGGAAGCCGATTTTCTATTCCACACTCATCACATTCTTGCATACCACATTTCCATCTGTGCATCCTAAACAGATTCTGATTTGGTAAACTCAAAGCTTCAAAGGCCACTTTTGGACAGAGGCATTTTGCCAGAAGCAGTTTGTGCGGCTGTTCGTTGTAACGTATTTCGTGAAAAATGTGCAGCCAAGAATTTCCAGCTTTGCATGATTCACAGCGGCACATCTTCAGTTTCTCTATCAAACTCAAATTACCTTCTCCATCATATGCATCATGCTGGCTGTCAAAGGAATTACATCCTTCACCATCCAAATATCTGTCAATGGCATTTGTTGTGTTCCTAATGTCAGGAGTTTGTTCATCGGCTATATCATCATCACCGTAGTAAGGATCGTCGAAATCAATTAGATCAGTCTCATCATCACCAAATAGCAATTCTCTTGCATTACCAATTTTATGATTGAAAAATGCCTGGATTCCTTTTGCCAGGTCATGTACTTTTGACTCAATAGGATCGACGCAAGATGCACGTGTTTCCTTTTTTACGCAGGGTGATACTAATTTCGAAAATTTTCTGCAATGTACCTTGGCTTTTAGAAATTCTTCATCAACATTTGTTCTACAAGACACATTTGGATCCTTTGAACATTACGAAGTGATTGAAATGTGAAAAGAAATGGAACATAAGAAGTAAGAGTTTATGCTTTGTCGGTGATGGTGGTGGTGGTAGGTAGCTACTATCTACTATCTCTCTCTATTGTAGCGTATTATAGGTTTGTGTGTCAGTTTAGTTGCGCCCAGACACCAGAGGTAGAGGTAGAGGTAGAGAGAGTAGTGGTAGTATGGTACCAGTACCAACGTAATATAAAAAAAACTTACCCACCGTATTTGTTGCAAAAGTGTCTTAAAATGGTTGCTTTCAAGATATAAGTGGTGCTGCAAGTAAATATGTCCGGGAGTGAACCAGTTATGTCGATGGTGAAAACATTTGAATCCATCTTCATCCTTGCAGCAGTAATTTTGCTTAGAATAGTTGTCTGGCTTGACGTAATTTGGATCATGGCAAAACTCATAAATTGATGCCTCGATTTCATCATCAAAATTATCCCAACGCTTCTTCTGTTCTCTCAACATAGATAGACCTTGTATTAAACCTCCATTGGCATCTATCTCCCGACGTTTTACTTTTGCTGCAATTGCTGTTCTTTTATTTTGTTTTCCCATCAATCTGCTAAGAGCACTAGCAGACAGAGAATCATCAGGTGAGGACATCGCTATCCAAATATTATCTATCATTTGCTGGTTTGCCGCACGTAGCCTCCCTCCTTTTCGCTTCAATTGTTCATGATTAATAAATGAATTTATATTTTGAACAACTAACAAGGATTCATTCTTGTCTAAATTTGTATCTTGAAAGTTGATGGAACTCCTGATCTTTTTAAAAAAGACGGAACAGAGTCTAGTTGCTTCTGATTTGTTGCCCTTTGACAAATCATGCAGGTGCCTTTCTAGAACTTTTGCCCACCTGGTTACTGTATCATCGCATACTTTCTTGATTGGGTCTTCATCAATCCAATGTAGATTGTTCCTCTTTGATGGTGCATCTACCGTCGAGCATTCGTCTGGAATTGTATCTATTGTACTATTCAACAATAAACTTTGGCTCCTTGGAAAACAATGCTGTAATGTTTCATTCTCACACCACAAAAAAGATTGAGATCTCAAATCATTTGAAGTCTGTCCAGTCACATTGCAGGTATCATTAGGCTCTTTCTGCACTTTTGATGGAGAATGGGATGGAATAGGTTCGCGACAATCAACAAATGGATGAGATTTCTCCATTGTATCAGCAAAAGCATGTTCTGATTCTGATATTGAG
Source organism: Chaetoceros muelleri (assembly GCA_019693545.1). Classification (NCBI taxonomy): domain Eukaryota; phylum Bacillariophyta; class Thalassiosirophyceae; order Chaetocerotales; family Chaetocerotaceae; genus Chaetoceros; species Chaetoceros muelleri. The sequence goes on from JAAMXU010001451.1 coordinate 12,287, forward strand.
CAAGGCTTTTTTTGAGAATTGGGTGATAACGTGGAATTTTTATCATTCCATTGCTGGTTATGTGTTCTGTTTGAAGACAATCCAGTGATTGTTTCAGCAAAGTTGAATTTTTTATTTGGAGCATTGTTCTCATCATCATAAGGGAATGATGCGATACTTGGTAGAGTCGAACTTTGCCCATCATCTGATGTTGGTGTAATGATATGAATACGTGGGGAAACTTCTGAGCCATTTGAATAATCAAATGCACAATCTTGCATTTTAGTTGGGTTGGCACTTGGTAATGGCTCGGAACTGATATCAGTTTTCAAGATTATCTGTTTTTTCTTGTTGTAACGTTCCATTTTGAAAATCTTTTTCATTGTAACAGGAGTATGTGTCAGGGACCAATGTGCCTCATCACCAGTCAACTCAATTATTTTATCACGTCTCAAGTTCTCTTTTGAATATCGTGTGGAGAAAGAATGCATAACTAAATCTTTTGTGATTTCCTCAGTCGTAAGAGGAGTGTGAAGAAGCAGTTCTTCGGCCAAGACACAGCGTCTGAGGAAATGTAACTTTTTTCGTTCTTGGACATTGGCACAACCAAGTTCCTGTGGTTTAGGTTACATCTAAGTGGGGGGTGAGCGAGTGAAGATTGGATAACACCCGCGCAGTTTGAAATTTGAAATAGGGCGGAATATTTCAAAAGACAATTTCACCTAATCCTGCGCTCACAATTCTTGACAATCGGTTCACTCGGTTATCACGCAGAGTAATACACTAGTAATTTTTCGATCCCACCCTCCTCACCCTAGTTCTTC
>JAAMXU010001458.1:0-17689 GCA_019693545.1 Chaetoceros muelleri
GCAGTATGATAAGGGGCTGTGACGGAATTACCGTACAGTACGTATGATATATTTCAACGCACCCCCGCCGTCTCAGCACTTTCATCATGTTCTGGTGCTTCTGATAGAAACAACTTTGTTAACTCTAGTAGGCTCCGTACAATCCAACCCATCAATATATTTGCGAATCCGTAAAAAGATTCTCCTCCAAGGGGTTTCGTCAGTACATCTGCCACCATATGTTTGGTACTTATGTACCGAATTTCTGTCATCTTTCTCTCCACAACATTTTCGTATACCACAGCACGTCTTGCCTCAAGATGCTTAGTTCTTGCCTTTCCGCTCTCTCTTTCTGTTACGAGCGTAATGGTACTCGTATTATCCTTTAGAATCAATGGTACGTCCAATCCCTCAACTCCTTGCGCTCTCAAAAAATCATTAATCCTCTCAATCCGCACCAACAAATCCGATAACGCAACCAATTCACTTTCGGTAGAATCCTTCGTTGCAATCTTTTGCTTTCCACAGTAAGTATCAATCACAACACCCGCAAACATGATTACCATACCTGTATGCCCCTTCCCATCATAATGAATGGCGAACGCCGCATCAATGAATGCCAACAATCGTTTTAACATTTTTCTATTGCATCTAATGATCCTCTTTTTCTTCCTCGTCAACTTTAGGTATCCTAAGATCCGATGAAGTTTTGCTCGGTTGCTTTCACAGGGCTCGCTTACTCTGGTGCATGGAAATAGTGTTGGTAGTTGGATATCGGGTCTGGTTCGTTTGCAGAGATATAACAGTTGGGCTACAGTGGTGTGGAATCGTTCCTTCTCTACGCGATTCAACAATTTACCAGTCGGTTCAGAGAATAACTTCAATGTGGCAGGTGTGACGAATTTTTTTAGGTTCTTATATTCATCGGACGACTCTAAAATATTCTCGATGTAGCTTTGCATGGACAATTCGATGGTGTAATCGGGTTTCACGGTCATACCCATACCAAGATATGTAAATTGGTCGGACAAATCAACAGCAACTTCACCATACTCCTTCTCCAACTCAACAATTAACCATTTTATATCCTCAATATCCTCGGACATGATCAATATATCGTCAACATACAAGACGACGGTCATGATCCCACTACTCACCGGTTTATTCATCACGCACGGGTCTACATCATTTGCTACAAAACCCAACGATTTTAAAAACTTCGTCAGGGTCTTAAACCATAATGCAGCAGATTGTACAAGGGCATAAAGTGCCTTTTCAATCTTCACGATCAATTTTCCATCCTCGGTCTTATATTCCAACAATTCGGGCATGGCTTCAAACAAGATCTCTGCTATCTCTCGACCAATCTCCATGAAGATCTCATCCCCTTCGTCTAACAACGCGTTCAGATATGCTCCACCAATATCTACCTTCGCAAATCTCATTTTCCGTAGACAACCTAACACTAAACAAATAATAATACTCTCAATCAAAGCCATCGGCGACTTCAAACCTTTGTAGACTCTTCTGTCTTGCATTCGTCCATCAGCAACTAATCTTCCCTTCAGTTTTTCAAATATTCCAAATGCATCAAATTTCTCTTTCAAAAACATGGATGACCTGATAATCTTTTTCAACTGTCGTATCGTTAATAATCTCTTCAACACAGGCTTCAGAGCTTTCTTTCCTTTGAATAATTGCTTGAACTCATCTACTACTGCCTCCTTGGCCATTCGTCCATGCCTTCCCAAACCTTCTCTGACAGTGTATTGGGTGAAACAGTACTTGAAGTTCGCGTCTCTCTCTATCTTTCCAGCATTCGACCTGGAAGTCCGTCTTGGCTCCACTGTCTCTGTCTTGCTCGGACCACTAGGTGGTACATCCTCATCGTAGACCTCACTCTTTTCCTCTGCACCCCCGTATTCGTCATCTGGGGATTCGACCTTGTGCTCCTGTTCGATCGTTGCTTCCTCAACAGTCACAGTCTTCATCACAGGGTCAGCTTCAGGTACCACTGTAGGAAGTCTAGCTTCCTTTTCCTCAGGTGGTTGCTCAGTTTTCACACCCTCAGTAACGTCATCAGCTTTCATAACCTTTGACGATCCTGCTAATTCGTTCATCTTCTTGATCACTAACTCTGACACGGGAAGCTCAACCCAGTGGGTGCGTCTCACATACGTCTCACTCACGAGGCTCCACATTACCCAGGATCCCGAAATATTCGCAGACGGATACAACGTAATACATGGTTCACTTCTAGCTTTCATGCTATTTGATCTTACCTTTGGGTTATAGCACTCTACATAGTCTCCAAAACCCAATTTGAATTCTCTCTTGTAGTTAATTTTCCTACCAGTTAGCTTGCTTCTCGGGCACACGTTGTCTGCTAAACTCGTAGTCCTCTTCGTATTGACTCGATTCACAACATAAGTAACTAGATCTTTGACTCTATTTCTCGGCAGTTCATAGGGGAGTCCATCCATAATACTCCTGCATGTTTCCTTTAGTCTCCTGATCCTCGCGTCTACCTTTGGAAGATGATCTCCTGCTGCACCTCCCACGTCGATTTCAACTCCTGGAAAACTACCCTTCAATGCGGCTAGTGCCTTTTGGGGATCCACTCTCACCAACGAAATGTCAAAACCATATGATCTCAACAAATTTATATGTGACTGCAATGCCTCACCTAGTTTTGGCTTACTCTGACTCGTAACATGTGCCGTTATAACCAACTCCAATGGACTTGCAATCGAAATAAGGAAGGGCTCGTCATTGACAAACATAATATCGCTCGTCAACGCTTGAATTTTTCTCTCCTCCTTAATCCCAATATCGACTTCATCTCTGTTTGGCGCCTTCTTGCTTGTCATTTTACCACGGATCATCTCCACAGGTGGCCCATAGATGTCAAAGCTATTCTTTATATCTTCTACGCTCACTGGAATGTTTTCTATGTTGCCATCTCTGATCATATGTATGGCCTCTCGCTCACTGGGGTACCCAGCCTTCCTAAGGAACTCTCGCGCATCTCTCGCTTTTTGAACCTCCTTTTTTGTATAAAGGTGTTCTTTCTCTTTCGCAGTAGCAAACGACATTCTTGACTCGCCTTGCCCCTGATCGATCCAGTCTGAGAAATCTCCAATATAGAGCTTTCCTCTTCTCTCAAAGAACAAATCACGATCAGGCAAGTGTACGATATATCCCTTACCTCTTACGTACGATATAGGGTATAGGTCCTCAATGTCCGCGAAACTCAGTACGCTCGCTTGGGTACTCTCACTGGCCATGCAGTCAAAAAAACCCACTAAGGTTCCCACTTTCGTGACCTTAGTTCTATCACCCGACAGGCCTTTAAAACCACCAACGGATTCTCGGACGTCAATTAAAAACTGTGGGTGTACACAGTTGATCTCACTACCAGTGTCGAGGATAATTTCATGCTTCTTCGGCCTCGACTTATCCCCTGTGCGCATACAAAGCCTCTCGACGTACTCTTCAATGGTAACTCCCGCTAACGGAGAACCATCATCATCACCATCCTCGTCACCACTCTCCAACTGATCACAATCACGTGCTAAGTGACCCTTCTTACCACAATTAAAACACTCTGCATTTTCAAGCCACTTCTTCCTTTTGTTCTCTTTATTTTTCGCAGACTCCTTCTCATTCTCATCGTTATTGTTAGATTCGCTCTTGGTCGATTTTCCTGAATTAGCACCTCTACTCTTTCGGCTGCCATTCTTCTTGGAGTTCGCTCTTGCATTTTCAATAGTCGTGTAGCTTGCGCCAACATTATAATTACTACTGCTGTTCTTAACAATCAACCTCGTATTGGCTAACACAAACACTTCGTTCACGGACTTTGGGGGGTTCATGGAGCCTTTTGCTACATCATTGATGACTTCCACTACGAACTCGCCATACCTTGACTTGTCTAGCCCTTCAAGGAAGTCCATGGCACGGTCTGCTTCATCCTTCTCTGGATTCCCTTGCGCAACATAGGACTCATACTTGATATCGAATCTGGCCTTGTAGTCCATTAGCGACTCAAACACACCTTGTTTACACATGGCATACTCCTCCCAAGCCTTTCTCTTGACTACAGCTTCGACTCTGGACGAGGTAGTAACCATATGTAATTCCTTGATGATAAGCCAAAGTCCTAGAGGATCGACTTCTTCCTTGACAGCTTCATAATCCTTGTGGCGTTTCACTTCATCCAAGCTCTCCTTGCTTAGCTTGGACTCCATGTAGGCGAACATGTTGTCCCTATTGTTCTCCATCTTGGCAATAAGATTGGATCGTTCCTTGATATCCTGAATCATGGTCTGCTTTGTTACCTCAGTCATACTCTCGTTTCCCTTATCATCCTTAACTATGTACTTCTTTTCATCGATAGGGGGAGGCATCCAATACTTTTCTAGGCTAATTAATCTGCCCAACTTGCCATACTTCTCCAAGCATGCAGTGGCTACTAGCCTCTCCTTGAATAGGACAAAGTTATTGCTGGGACCAAACTTCAGCATGGGGACGTCTTGATCACTGTTCAGGGTACGCGTCTCCTTGACCAGAGGCTTGTTGCTTCTAAACCTCCTGGGTCCCTGGCCTCTCGCAGCACCAGGCGAAGACTTCTTGGGCTTGTTCTCGGTCATGGCTCGGGTCAGAACTAGGGTGGTGGTGGGGATGGCCGGCTGATATCTTTTTAAACTAAACGTTAAAAAAAACTGGACTAGTAGATGCGCAACGTCTATGTAACCTCGTTACTACGCCTACGCAAGATCAACAATCTTGTAGCTATCGCTCTATTATATGACACGAATGTTCACAAATTGTGTTTAGTTTAAAAAGTGAGAATAATCCTAAACTATATCCTAATGCTCGTCACTATACTCCTAATGATTTTGGAACTCTTTTTGACTCTAGAATGATCTATTGTATTCTTCCTAATCTGATTCAGATTGATCTTCTTCAACCTAGCTTGATCTCCTAATGATAGTAACCTAATAGATTTCTTTGGAAAAGTGATGCTAATCTCAGACGATCAGTATCCCAACCTAACGTGTGATATCTACGATATCCTTAAGAAGACACGGTCTCCTTGCAGTATGATAAGGGGCTGTGACGGAATTACCGTACAGTACGTATGATATATTTCAACGCGTACTGTACGGTGCTGGTTCAGCTTCAGCACTGTTGCTTGTTGCCGACTCCTTTACTGTACATAGTACTGTAGTTGTATTGTGTCTATGTTTTGACAAAAGTACATGCAGTAGTGCATTTTCTAAAAACAAGTGTCATTCAAGATAATCAAGATAAATATATATTACTACTAAAGCTCTGTTTTTCGCCATTCCTTGCCATCATGCCGCACAAGGTCGTGCAAGGAAAGCAGTTGGTATCAAGAAAATATTCATTGAAAATGTCCTTGTCTGTCTACCCAATGAAATACAAATCAGATATCTACTACCATCGATCGATGTAGTAACGTGAATGTGATACACAGTATTCCTCTGTGTCTCCCAATTCTTAAACCCCTCCCGAGAATATGAACATTTTCCAATCTATTGCTTTTTATGATACATCCAATTACAAAAATCTCAAACTCGCGAAAATCATTTGCCTCAAATTTCAACATGACTTTGAATTTTCAAAAGAGACCAATGTGCCAGACACAAAAACTATGACAGTCCTCAGTCTACCAAGTCAACAAAATTTGGTTGACATCTTGAAAATTTGTCGCTCAACACCTGCCTTTATAGCTCAACCCATTCAACATGCGCTCTTAACTATCTTGGATGACAGTAATTCTGTCCCTGGCATCCTTTATTCGACTCTTGGTCTCGCGTGATAGAAAGCTTACTGATTTGCTTTTTGTCAGTTTTCGTTGTTGTAACAACGTGGGCCTCAGTGCAGTTTCATACTGTTCATTATGTCGCTAATATATATGGAATGGGATTGAATGAGAATATGAATACAAACCAAATGAAACGCCTTCACAACCAATGGTATCAACTTACCTCCTTTTGGTCCCTGTAATTGTTCCAAGCTTCGACGTACATTTCATGTTGATCCTATCGTGCATAGTAAAAATGACAAACTAAGATGTGGACAGAGAATAAAACAAAATCCATACCTATCTAAACAAGAATAACTAACCTCTATTCTTCGTTGATGAATTGACTCCATCATTTGATAACCTCCAACGCAAGAACAAACCATTGTTGTAGCAAGAATCTTAGGAAAGTGTCTTGGAGAATAAAAGACGTTTCGCACAGCACTCTTGATTTTGTAGACAGACGTCATTGCCGTTATTAGTTTGGTTATGGGATGCGCCATATTTTAATTCTGATTAATTATTTGTTTATTGATAATGAGCAAAACCTTGTTTGTTGTGGGGTGCTCAAATGACTTTGGACCAGTGTTGGAGATTAATTGGTTATTGGCTTGACCTTTTTCCTGCATGCGTGAAGGATGACGATGGAGCGAGAAATGATGTAAGCTGGACCAGCAATCGGACCACATCATTTTAGAGTGTATGTACAGGAACAGTACAAGTACCGGTACCATGTAGGACAGCGGGACCGCATTGGTACAGAGCCCCCGCCCGCGAGTGTGTGGGACTGCTTTTGATAGAAGTGTGACCGGGTCGTACTGTATACAGTACAGTAGGACTGATGCACCCCCTTGCCACAGGTCTCAGGCCATAAAGCTTTGTCAACTACGTCAGCATGTTCTCGAGAACTAGTAATTAATACAGTAAGGGGGTGCGGATACTAGCTAGAGAGGTGGCTGGTAATACACTCTCCTTTACTTTATATAGAGTACGTTATTACTGTTGAGAGTGGTAGATAGGTTGGTGTCGTGTCTATTACAGTCTCTACGTACTGTAATGCGTGACACCTTTGGAGTATTGGCGTGAACCAATGGTAGTATGGTACCTACCTGGTACCCCTCCTGGTGGTGCAGCCGTGGTGGTGCAGCAGAAAAGGACGATTGTAGAAAGTACGGAGTAACACCATCATCTGTAATACAGTACCACAGGGAGTTCGAAGTATAGTACTGTACCTACCCACCACAGCTACGTGCACTGTACAAGTTGCAGAAGAAACAATTTCCGGGTCCCTATGGCAGGATTAGCAGGTAGGCACCGGGCACCGGACTGTACAGTAGTGCACACGACACTTGACAGACACTTGAGGTATCTTCATCTGCTTTTTTCTGCAAACGTAGGCATACCTTGCGTAGTCCCTTGCATACAGTTGCACTTGCCATATTCGCTTGAAGACACGCTACTACATTTCACGTACAGACACTTGAATCTTGACTGTCAATCATCCTCCCATATACACAATACAATCTTTGATCCCACTGTCATAAACCAATACATTTTGAAAAGATGAAGACCACCGCTGTTGTTACCCTTGCCTGCCTTGCTTCTGCATCTGCATTTGCACCTTCTTCCAACGGAGCTCGTGTTTCCACCTCATTGGATGCCGAGAAGAAGTCTCTTTTCAGGACCATTGCAGAAATGGACTTGTTCGCTCCCAAGGCTGACCAGAATGACTACGGTGCAAGAAACAAGAAGAATGTAAGTAACTTCCTCCTATCAATATTGTGTCGTATAGTTTACCACTTTTCTGATGTTATACGCGATTAATAGATTGGAACTGCCAAACTTGGATCCAACTCCTACGTTCCTGCAGGATTGACCAAGGCACAATATGAGGCCATTCGTGCTGCTGACGAGAAGAAGAAGGCAGAGAACTACCAAAAGAATGTCTCCAAGGCAGGAAAGTTCCTTGACTACACCAAGTTCTATATTGAACGTGGAACTGACACTAGCGAGGCTTGGAATAAGGATATCAACAAGGGACACAGAATGGCAAAGACCAAGTACGACTGGTCCGGACAGCAGTCAGACGCTAAAGGATGGTTCTCCAAATAAGTTACTTGTTGTTATCATGCAGCTGCATGCCATGCCAGTTGTATCACCTGATTGAAGAACGTGTCGCCCTCTTTTCTACAAGAGTTGGCTACGAGTAGGACGTTTCTGACTTTTATATTGCTTAGGTTTTAAGTCCAAACATTACTAAGGTTCATTTTTACCTGTTGACAATTCTATGTACTACCGTCTACCATTTTGCCCGCGAATTACCATTATTGTAGTGATGCGATCACAAGACTAACAATGCATTTTTCTAAACAAAGTACTGCCCCTCCAAATTCTTGGCGTATCCAGTGCCAGGAGTTCCATAGAGAATTCTAGAACTCATAACACCATCCAACATGGTAATCTTTTCCTGTACCTTCTTAAATGATATGACGTCCTTGTGACCAGATGTATCAATGTCTAAAACATTGTAAGCTACACTGCCCTTCGATTGGTTCACTTGCTGGAAAATGTTAAGTCCCGATTCTGCAAATATCTCAGTAATTTGGGCAAGCATACCAGGTTGGTTCTTGTTGATGACCGTCATACGGATTGCTCCATCTGGTTGATTAGGAAGGGATGTAGCTGGAAAGTTAACACTATTCTTGATGGTTCCATTTTCTAGATAACACTTGATTGTTTCTGCAGCCATGGCGGCTGCAGCATCCTCAGCCTCCTCTGTAGATGCTCCCAAGTGTGGCAAGATGATGGCATTCTTATGATCCCAAAGCAAATCGTCGGGGAAATCAGAGACATAACGTCCATCACCATTATCCAAGAACTCCTTCATGGCCGCTGAGTCCACAAGCTCGCCACGAGCGAAGTTCAACAGGACAGCTCCCTCTTTGAATTGCTCAATAATATCCTTTCCAATGATTCCATGAGTGCCGTTCGGACCCTTGATGTAGGGGATGTTGATGGAGATGTAATCTGCGTTGGCAACAGCTGTCCCAATCGAATCCTTGAGAGATATTTTGTTGGGAAGTTTAAGAGCAGAGCTAATGGAAAGAGCAGGGTCGTATCCAACCACATTTATTCCCAAAGCTGCAGCATCACGTGCTGTGGAAGCACCAATGTGACCTATTCCGGTTGGTATGTTGTGCCATGTGATTGATGATCGAATTCTTTGTCAGTCAACAAAAGAATTTTCCATAAATTTCCCCAAATCATGCTCATTTCAGTATTGTACTCACCTAATCCAATGACAGCCAGAGTCTTTCCCATAATTTCACGTCCTCCAAACTTACTCTTGTCCTTCTCTACACGCTCCTTGGCAAGTCCCTGTCTTCCGAGTTCCTTCATGTGGTTGATTCCATCAATGACGCGTCGCGACCCAAGAAACATACCAGCTATGACAAGTTCTTTGACCGCATTCGCATTCGCTCCCGGCGTATTGAACACCGGAATACCCATCTCGGTACAACGAGCAACGGGAATATTATTCGTTCCAGCTCCACATCTGGCAATGGCACGCACCGTGTGCATTATTTCAGATTCCTGAAGCTTGTGAGAACGTAACAGTACTGCATGAGCATTTCCAATGTTTCCTTCACCAGTTGCACGAATTTCATACGAATCTTCTTCGAAAAGCTTCAATCCTTTGGAACTAATCTTATTAAATGTCTGGATAGTATATTTCCCGGGAGTGTAGTTTTCGATATCACCATATGTTTTCCATTCGTTGCGATAGTTTTCCACTTCTACATCAGGAAAATCAGAAAGAGCCCTGATGTTGATTCTGAAAGTAGCTGCTACATTAGGCTTGTGTCTAATGTATGAAGTACCGATTCTTCCGAGCATTTTGGAGTTGCTTCAGTTTCAAAATGGAAGTTACGTTGGGAGTTGGAAGTTGCGAGGTGCGAACTGCGGCCTTGAGCATTAAAATTGCGAGCACAACTTTTCATTTGTTTTGTTCTGTGCATGGACTTTACTGTATTACGGTGGTATTTACAGGTTGTCGGTACCAGTGTATGTAGCCACTGGCATGGACAAAAAGTGAACGGTTGAGAGAGCTCTACTGTACCGTACCCACACAAAATCCTCCGGTCAGGGGTTCTCAATCATTCTCTGCAAAGGCCCCAATGCGTACTTTCCCGCCACTGGTGAAAAATGACTGGCTGTGCATCATCCTTCATCATCATGAAATTATGGAAGCTTTCTTCTTTCACGCGTGGTTGTCGATGATGTTGCGTCCTGTTGCGTCTTCTCATTGACCACAACGGCTCAATACCCCACCATATTGTACTAGTTGCCAGTCTTATCTGAACCTAACAAAGCAGGTGTAATTACTAGAGTCACCATTGCCAGAATTCTTTCTCTGCCTACTAAAGACAACATCATACACGATTAGTGAAATTCACATTTTTTCAGAATCTTTGAAAAATGAATTGTCTTGGAAGTCTAGCTGTACGACGCGCTGCCAGTAGACGGCTGTTGCAGGTTCGTCCCTTGACTGGAACAACCATCCCCATCGATGTTGATCACTACAGTTCTGGATGGAACATTGAGGACATTGGCGAATTCACCAAGGCTGGAAAGTATCAGATCCAAACATTTAACAAAATTTCCGAGAAGGTGAGCAAGTAACATTTTCGTCACTTGATAACTGCATCCTTTCTCGTTCGATTCGAGGAGGGAGAGGAAAGCTCGTGGGACGTAAGAACTGATAGATTCGCAATATCACATCTTGCTAGTTGCTATCCTATTCAATATAAGCCAAATGAATGACAGTTCTTTCCTTGATGCATTTTATTTTGTGTCATAAAAATGGGGTCATTTTGTTATTTGCGATCAAAAGAGTCATGAATTGAATTGAATCTTACCAAATCTAACGGAAAAATTTCCACTGGTTCATTTTTATCTGTCTCTAGGGACTGCAAAGATTTCCTCCAGATCGATTTGAAGTGAAAGGAACTGAATGGGAGACAAATAATGCGCATGCTATTCTTCTACGTTCCCATAAGCTTCAGGAATCCGAAATAGACGTATCTGTACGTGCGATTGCCAGGTGCGGAGCTGGAACGAATAACATTCCTGTTGCTCGTTGTACCGAGTTGGGAATTCCAGTTTTCAACACGCCAGGGGCTAATGCGAATGCAGTCAAAGAACTAGTTTTGTGTGGTATGCTCCTTGGATCCAGGCGAATTGTGGATGGAATCAACCACATGAAGGAACTCGGAAGACAGGGACTTGCCAAGGAGCGTGTAGAGAAGGACAAGAGCATGTAAGTGTGTTTGACTCGTAATTTTATTTACATTATATGGACGTCCAAGGTTTATTAATTTTATCACGGTTCATTGTTTGAAAGGTTTGGAGGGCAAGAACTCAAGGGAAAGACTCTGGCAGTCATCGGTCTAGGACATATTGGTGCGTCCACGGCACGTGATGCTGCAGCTCTCGGGATGGACATCATTGGATATGACCCTGCTCTATCAATTGACTCTGCTCTTAAGCTTCCGAATGAAATCACCCTTTGTGATTCAATTTCTGCAGCTGTTGCCAACGCAGATTATATCTCCATCAACATCCCCTACATCAAGGGTTCGAACGGCACTCATGGAATCATTGGAAAGGATGTCATCAGAGTTATGAAACCAAATGCTGTCCTTTTGAACTTTGCTCGTGGCGAGCTTGTGGACTCAGAGGCCATGAAGGAGTTCTTGGATAATGGCGATGGACGTTATGTATCTGATTTCCCCGACGATTTGCTTTGGGATCATAAGAATGCGATCATCTTGCCCCACTTGGGAGCATCTACAGAGGAGGCTGAGGATGCTGCAGCCGCCATGGCTGCTGATACTATTGCAGACTTTCTGCAGACCGGAACCATCAAGAATAGTGTTAACTTTCCCACTGCTTCCCTCCCTCATCGTCCCGAGGGGTCAATTCGTATTTCTGTCATCAACAAGAACCAGCCTGGAGTGCTTGCCAGTATCACGGATGTTTTTGCAAAGGCAAAGTTGAACATTATTCAACAGATCAACCTCTCAAAGGGTGATATAGCTTATAACGTCTTGGATATCGATCCCTCTTGGGATCACGAGAGTGTTTCTATAAAAGATCTTCAGAAGAAACTAACCTTGACGGACGGAGTTCTAAGTAGCCGAATTGTTTTTGGTACTCCTGGTGCTGGATATGCAAGGAACATCGATGGACAGTATTGGGTATAAATACGATATGTTGTGATTTGTTCTATATACAATAATATATACCATTCATGGAAAATTCCTTGAAGCAATAGAAGTTCTTAACCACCACTACAATTCAAAATTAAAATTTCAAAAAGTTTTTTCTAGTTTTTTCACTTTGTTATCGAGAATGCACAGCTACACTACTGAATTACATACAGCACAGACGTAAAATCATGCTGATCATAATAAGGTGTTCAGTGCGCTGTACCCGTTACCCTGGTACTGTAGGCAAGTTAGAACCTGTACGGTGTGGGGTAAAGCGTTCATTTTTCATTCACATTGTTGCGCGATCACAACAAATAGGCCACCGTTGTTTTAATTATAAAAACATTATTATTTCAGGTGTATTTAATTCATCTATTTCCGCTTTTCAACGACAGCTACACTACGAATCATTTATCAAACATGGGAGATTTGAATGTTACAAAGATGAAAGGTAGGACAAGTAATCCCAACGTGGACGAACCAACGATTCGATGGACTTCTCTCGAAGCTAATAACCCTTCAACGCATTAAATCAATCACGCTAACCAACCATCTTCTCTCGACATGCCGTCATAACATCTGCCGTGTTTTCCCATTTTTTTCAACCAATTTATTCTTGATTCAGTTTCTGAGCTCCGCGAAGCTCTTGCCAAACGCGGACTTCCTACAGATGGTCTCAAATCAGAACTCGTCAATCGGCTTCAGGCAAGATTAGACGAAGAGGAATTCGGGATGGACGAGGAAATTGCCGCTCCCGAGTCGAGCCCAGCGAAAGTCGATGATTCTCAGAAGGACTCTGTCTCAAAAGTAGAGGAGAATGCAAACGATTCTGTTGTTGAGCAAAAAGACAAAGATGTAAACGAGGAATCAGAAGTTGAACACGCAAAGTTAGCAACTGATAGCAGTGCCACTGATAAAGTGGATGCTGCCGTAACCCATGAAGGTGAAGAGAAATCGGTGTTACCGCATGATACCTCCGAGATGAAATCGGATGAAAAAGACACAAAGAGCGATAGTGCATTAATGAGTTTTGAAGAAAAGAAGAAGGCCAGAGCTGCTCGTTTCAATATTCCAGTTGTCGCTACCGCTACTGCTGAAAATGCAAAAGGAAAAAAGCGCAGTACTGATGGAAAAGGTAATGATGCCAACGATCAAGTAAAGAGTAATAAAAGACAAAGATGGAAAAGTAAGGGGAAAACGAATGTTAAGAAAGATACAGATGATGAGAAAACCCCGGAGGTGAAAGATTCTACGACACCGCTCCTACTTCCAAAGGACGAAATTTTGAAAAGATTAAAGAGGGCAGAGAAGTTTAACACGGGTGACAAGAAAGTGATTGAAGAACTCAAGGCAATGCTTAGGTTACATCGATTTTCAAATAAGTAGGGAAAAGGGGATAGCTGTTGCGCAGGACGCACTGGAGTTTGATAACAATTTTACATGAAAAGATCCGTTTCAAATGCCTTTGGCACTACTTCTACAGTTTACACTAAATGTCGAAATGTAACCAGTTATGAAGTTTAACAGCAGATAGGACTGTTTTATCCAACGAACTCTACATAGTCATTTTATTTGATTGTATCGTGTCTTGCGGAATGACACTATCCTACGATCCCATGGGATTATATATTCAACATAATATCGTTTTATTTGTTTACGAACTCTACACGAGTCTGATTGCATCGTTACAACCGGAAGGATCTACCGTACCTTCGTCCCTTGAGAAGATATAGAACATTAAGACATATGCGTGTCAACTTTGCACGATAATGATTGCTGTAACATTATGCACTGCAGACACCACATGTGATGGGGCAATTAGAACGGACAGCATTGTTTCTACACCGAACAGCTGTGTTATACCTTGCAGCCCATGCACATGTCTTTCTTTTTTCGCCTATGCTAAATCTACCTTCCGTGTCAAAACACTGACACCCTACCTGACAAGTCACAGGACAAGCATCAGAAGCACCTGATTTTAAACATCTAGTTGCTGTATTATATATTGCGATGAATGAACAAGTCTTTATTTTGCTTTCATTATAATAGAATAAAGTATCAGAGTCTTGACAAAAGTTTTCATTTGGTGGTACCTCGACTGGACTCTTGGTGGGAGCAGAAGTGATGATGGGTGTAGGTGCCTTGACTGGACTTTTGGTTGGAGCAGATGTGACACTCTTGGTGGGAGCAGGTGTGCTCACCTCACAAGAGAGAGGATTTGCACTCGTATAAACCAATACACGAGCAACCCCAGGGTCTCCAAGGATGATAGAACATACTGATACAGTCAAACTTTGGGAGCTTATCCAATTGGAGTATGTGTAAGTATCGCCCTGTGACAAGGTTCCCTCAATGTAGCTGTAGTCATATGTCCTGCCAAAATGGCTGTGGACAATCACTTGATTACCATATCCAGGCACACTACGATTTGGACCAGCTTTTCGGTTGAACATGATGTAAATGTAAGCACCGGCACCACTTGTATATACCCTCCACACCACATCTTCCGATGTTGTAATGCGACCATCATTCACTGCATTGATGCCATATAGAGACCCATCATGTGCAGCGGTAATTGGATTGATATCACGATGATACATTGAATGCCATCTTTAGGGTTGTTTTAAGTAAAATAATAGGAACATTTGTTGCCATGTTGTTAGCTAGAAAATGATAACTCGACAGCGGCCTTACATTATCGATGAAATGGTATACAAGACAGAAAAACTCACCCATTTATCCACGTCTTTACTCCATTGAAACAAAATGCATTTCCAGTGTCACTCATAAAATATTCGCTGCCCATGTTGCATGTGGGATCAACAAATGTGCCTACCATACCAGAAATAGAATGTTGATGACCGAGATTGTGCCCAACAACCTCGTGCACTTGCACGTTTGGAAAAGAGGCATATGCACTTTTGTACCAAGTAATGCTGCCAGGTGTCTGACCCCATGCAACCATACCCTGAAAATTAACTACATTAGGACATATGATCATTGTAAAGTCTCTGCTAATTCCAGTGGCTCCAGCAATCGCAATGTCTCCGCAGGATCTCCATAATAGGCCATCCAGATTGGTTGTTGTCGTAACAGTGAAAATACCATTATTCACACCAGGTCCTGTTGCAGGCTCAAAGTTCAGCTGATTATTGGAACACTCAATGTATCGAGCCTTGAGGTTATTCTCGTCGGTGAAAATATCATTGTAGAGTTTGGCTTCACTCTGAGACGGGGCGTGAGATGCACTCTCCACGCTCACTACCAGTACACTTTTTGTTCCAGTCCGAGTGAGATGCCTCCTTGAATCATCTCCACCATCAAGCACATCCTCGTCTGCTGGTGGGTGAATCACAGACATAGCCCCAGGATCTGTCATTGCCTGCTTGACACTGATACGGTTATCAGCAGAAATGGCCCTGGCCGTCAATGCCAATCTTGTCAAGCCAGGGACAAAGTTCAATCCCAACAGAGCAGATGCATCATCATCAAAAAACAGGGGGATGCCATCATCTGTCAAACAGCTGTACTATTTACTAGTAGTAGTAATGTGAGGCGACCCAGGAGGTGCAAGTCCATGCAGTTCGGAAACTGTACATGGCACGGAAGATTCTGCGTTCAAAAAGAGTTCATCGAGTACTAGTAGTCCATCGGTTTTGTGCTGTAGTTTGCATTAATACCAAGAATGTGGAATGAATGGCGAAGTGAAAATAATGTTATCGTTTGGGTGTTTCCTCCTTGTTCTTGTCGTTCTTCCTCGCGACAACAAGAAAATTGTAATTGCAAAACGCTCTTTTTAGTACATCAGTAGTACGTCATCTTCTCATCAACTTACTTACCACTGCTGATGATAACGCTGATATTGCAAGCAAAATGTGGGTTAGTTCCATTTTCATCTCTTTTTCCTTGTGATGTAATGATTTGATTACACTGTAAAAAGTGTATTGCAAAAAGAATGAAGGAAATAATAATGGACTAAAATGGACAAAACGATTTTATGAAAACATTTTATACCCTACGTACGTAGGTAGTAACGGGGTTCGGTTTCAGTTATATCGCCAAAGGGGTAGCACATATTTTAACTCCCCTGAATAACATTTAGCTTCATTCCCGTATCTCGAAACCAGTTATTGGTGGATGACAATCTTTTGTCTCTCATACAATACTGTATGTACTATGTACAGAAGGTTACAACGGGGCCCGGTTATTTTTAGTTTTAATCCCGTAACTCGGAACCAGAAAAGGTCTAACCGCACCAAAACGGTGATTTTCAAAAATACGTTCGTCATTTCATTTGATTGCATCGTATCTTGTGGAATGACACTATCCTACAATATCTCATGGGATTATCTTGAACATACAATTGTTTAATTTTTTACGAGCACTATATAAGTATGTCATCTCATCTCATTGCATGATCTATCACTCAAAACGTCAACTTTGCACGATAATGATTGCTGTAACATTATGCACTGCATAAACCACATGTGATGGGGCAATTAGAACGGACAGCATTGTTTCTACACCGAGCAGCAGTATTCTTCCTTGCAGCCCACCTGCATGTCGCTGATTTTTTGCCTCTACTAAATCTACCTTCCGTGTCAAAACACTGACACCCTACCTGACAGGTCACAGGACAAGCATCGGCAACACCTTCAAATTTGCATCTGTTTGTGGTATTTCTCTTTCCAATGAATTTACATGTCTTTTTCTTGTTTCTTCTATAATTGAATCTTGTACTTGAGTCTTGACAAAAGTTTTCATCAGGTGCTGTAACTGGACTCTTGGTGGGAGCCGAAGTGATGGGTGTAGGTGCCTTGACTGGACTCTTGGTGGGAGCTGAAGTGATGGGTGTAGGTGCCTTGACTGGACTCTTGGTGGGAGCCGAAGTGATGATGGGTGTAGGTGCCTTGACTGGACTCTTGGTTGGAGCAGATGTGACACTCTTGGTGGGAGCAGGTGTGCTCACCTCACAAGAGAGAGGATTTGCACTCGTATAAACCAACACACGAGCAACCCCAGGGTCTCCAAGGGTGATAGAACATACTGATACAGTCAAACTTTGGGAGCTTATCCAATTGGAATATGTGTAAGTATCACCCTGTGACAAGGATCCCACAATGTAGCTACTGTCATATGTACTGCCCGAATGGCTATGAACAATCACTTGATCACCTGATCCAGGCACACTACGATTTGGACCAGCTTTTCGGTTGAACATGATGTAAATGTAAGCACCGGCACCACTTGTATATACCCTCCACACCACATCTTCCGATGTTGTAATGCGACCATCATTCACTGCATTGATGCCATATAGAGACCCATCATGTGTAGCAATTAGAGGATTGATATCACGCTCATATGATGAATGCCACCTGTAGTAGAGTAGTGATAAAAAACAGAGGGTGCAATTTTTATGTCAGTGCCAAAGCACAGCAATTTACTACATTCTTAAAGTAAGCAATCTCATGCATGCCACTCACCCATTTCTCCATGTCTTTACTCCATTGAAACAAAATGCATTTCCAGTGTCACTCCAATTACCTTGATTTCCCATGTTGCAAGTTTTGTCATCATACGTTGCTAATTCCCCAGAATGAGG